>CAJVQA010000520.1:0-33246 GCA_910591915.1 Cetraspora pellucida
TAAAATAATTTATAAACTATGTAAAAATATTAGAAAAAATATAAAATATAATATAGAGCTAAAAATAAATATATACTTAATATAGAAAAAAAAAGTAAATTCTATTACAATATTGATAAACTGATCATAATCTTACATAGGCTATTTGAATTAGAAATTTAGTAAAAAGACTAGATAAAAGGCAGAAGTATACTAAAGTATTGGAGTTATGCTGTAAAGTAAATGCTGAAGTTTGTATAAACTCTACAAGAACACAGTAATTAAATGATATAACTTTGACTACAAGTGTTAGTTCTACTATAGTAATAGCTAGGTTAGCTATAAAAATAGATACAAAAGGCTCTAAAGAATTTATCTTGAGAATAAATTAGTCCTAAAGTTAAGATAATAATTTGGGCATCTGAATATAACCCAGTGAGTTAACACAGATTACAGGTTCAGAAGGTTTAAAGTAGAACATCTAAGTAGAAGTATTAGATATAGCAATTGGTGCAGAACCTTTAAGCAAACTTCTTAAATAGGTAATATAAAAAAAGTTATACAGTAGCTAATTGTACTCTTTCCTATAGTACAGTAGTTCATAGAATCACATTACTAATAAGTTAATAAAAGTCAAAAGATCAAAGAAGTCATCTTTATATCAAAAAAAAACTTTTTAATTTTATTTAAAACAATACAATTTTTCAAATATAACTACATTTTAAATTACTAAATATTAATATCTTTATTAATTTTTTTAATACAATTACTTCTTATTACTTATTATCATTAAATAAATAGTCTCTTGTTCTTAACAACTTAAATTTTTTTTACTAAAAATTTATTTAACTTTTTTTTTTTTATATCTTTTTTGAATTAATATCTCTAATTTCTACTAACTTTCTATACCAATATTTCAAACTTTTATTAATATTTCTTATATTAAATTATCAGAAAAAAATAACAATTATTTACTCTATATTAATAATTATAAAATTTATGCATTTATTAATATTTAACAACAAGCAATTTCACCTTCTATACTATTCTAAATACCAACTATCTACATTTTTAATATAGAAATTCAAATAATTCAAAAAAACATATCTTCTTCTCATTATTAAAATTAACTTATTAATTTATTTCTATTAACTAAAAACCTTCCAAATAATACTTATTTCTATATAGATATTTTAATTATTAATGCACAAACATCATATCCAATAATTAGAATTAGATAAATTTCTAAATATAAAATTTAAATTAAATTTAACTAAGTAATTTCTTCATATTTTAATTTTACTTGAATAGAACTTGAAGTATTTGTTTATTTAATTTTTTTTTTTGTGTTATAAGCGGCAATCTTGCCTGTCTGTCTTTTATTGAATAATATCTAGTTATTAATGAATACATAGTTTATCAACGAAAGTATAACTAGCTACGCATATAACTTTAGTCATTATCTTATTAAGGATTCCACCTGAGGGTTACTCACTAGCTACCATATCTGAGATCCGCCTGTAAATCTCCTATTTAAACTTTCTGATTTTCAATTCTATGCATTACAACCTTCTATTACTATATAGACATATCAGGTTAGGGCTATCTAATTACTATTTATATCAAGGTACCATCTTATTAGATGTTACCGAGTATTCATAGTCCTTCAAATTTACCCTCGATGCAGACTTACTAAGTATAGTACCAAGATTACTCCCTTAGATTTTATCTGTGTTAGTGTATTTCGTATCCACTAAACCAGTTTTGATGCCAGAGGTGTTCAAGTTTCAGTAAGTCTATTTCTTTCTCATAGTTTCCTTTTATGTTCATCGTATCACTCGCTAGTACGTCTTCTCTCCATTTCTGATATGTTTACTGCTTTTCTTGCATCAAGTGCCAACTCTCCATATCAGGAAACTTCTTTCTGAGAACTTCCTTATATACTGATCTTTTATTCACATGGACTTAAGCCACAGAGCTTTGTGTACATTCATATGCTTCCATAAATTACAGAGTTTTGCCTCTAGCTGGAATTGAACTGTCAACCTTGTCTGTAGAAGGAGGGGCGCCTAGACCACTAGGCTACAGAACCCCATCTCTATTTGCTTATTTTTTACTTATTTTATTAATAAACTTACAAAACAATATACACTTAGACAATTTATTAACTCTAAAAAACATTCAATTATTTTCTTTCTTATATAAATTTTTATATATTAAAAATTATGATATTTTATTTATTATTTACTATTTTATTTAAACAAAATCTCCTAATATCTCTTTTTACAAAGTTAAATTTCATTTTAATAATTCTTTTTATAATTAAGCTAATCTCTTAACCAAATAAGATATCTCTAAACACTTAATTAAATTCAACTTTATAATATTATTTTTTGATTATTTTAAATAATATAATTCTATAATACTTACTAAAACTTAACTATTTTTACAAAACAAAATAATTATATAATTACTTCTTTCTTAATTACAACTTAAATGCTTTCAAAACCTATTCTTTATTAAATAATCAACTAATGCTAATATTATTAATTTTCTAAACAATAATCAAAAATTTTGTATATTCTGTCTTAAAATTATTAATAACAACTTATCTATTATACAAAACCTCAATTTACAATATTTTCTCTTATATATTACTTCAAACTGCATTTCGTATCAAATTTCTAAAAATATATTACATCTTCTTATATATTCTAAACAAAAATATAGCCTTCAACAAATTCTCTAAGTTTTAATTTCAAATATTATTCAATAATTAAATATCTCTTTTGAACTTATAGATAAAATCTATACTATTTTGTTACAACAATCAAATACTCTATTACATTTTTATTTTTTTATTTTTATTCAAGGCTTTTTCTTTATATCTTAATATAATAATATTAAAATATTATTTTATAAAACAACTTTATTCTTTTTTATAGCTCTATCAAATGCTTTCCTTAATTGGTTTTATCAACATATATAGCTATTACATAACATTTCTTAATAACAATAGAAAAAACTCACAACATAACTAACAAATCTAAACATTCAAAAATATATGTTTTGACTCTATCTTTTTATTCTAACTTTAATACTACCAATACACCTACTATAAACCCAACTATATTTATTAATAACTGATTAATTTTAGGCTACAAACTTACTAATTGTATTTACTAAATGTTAAGACTATCACCTTAGGTTTTCTCTAATCTTTCTATACTTAAAATTAATTTGAAATAATTAATAATAGTGTTATATAGAAATGGAGGTATAATGTCACATTGGGTGTCTTAAATAAGTAATACAAATGTAGTTTGGAAATTTTTAATGTAATTACTCCTATTACTTAATAAAGTTTCTATTTTAGCATTTCAAAAAAATAAAAAAAATTATTTAAACTTTATAATTGTCAAATGACTAATTCTGGTATCTTAAAATAATCAATTGACATTCAGTATACAAGTATAAACAGTATACTTAAAATTTTTTTTCCTATTTTCTACTATTTCAAAACAATAATAAAACAAAAAATAAAAAAATATTTTAATTTATATTAAAACATAAAAATCATATATTTATAAATACATAATTATTATATATCTCAAAAACTTATTATTTATTATTGTGCTTTTGATGTTTAAATCTATACTTGTTAATCTATCAATTTATTATAATTCATATAACATATATACTTTATATAATTTATTTTGCAAAATAAAATTTAAATAGTTTTTTATCTACATAAAAACTTTTTTACAATCTATTTATAATTTAAGATATTTTTAACTTGTGCCAGTGATTATAGATAACCACTATGCTATATCTCGAAAACTGCATTATGAAACGGTAGTCTGGTATACTAAGTAAAAATGTTCAGCATCCTAAAAACCTCACGAGAACTAAGATCGGAACCTGATACCCGATCTATATTATGTTATTTAAAAAAAAAATTTTATATAAAACCTTCTATTTATCTTAAAGCTGCACCCTAACCTTAAGGTTTAATAAGGGTAGTTATTTCTAACCAATGGCACAGGTTATAATAATTCTATAATTTATCTGATTGTTGTAGACTAAATACTCTTAATTACGATTTCTTTTTTATTTCATAGCAATATTGTTAAATTTTACTAATTATATAGTATGTTTAGAAAAAATTAATTTAGTATTATTCTAAATATTAATAATATTATTTTCAATGCTTTATAATCATCTAGGGTCCATATACTATATATACTGCTCTCTGGCATCTTTTTCTTTTTTTTTTTTTTTAACTTTAGGAACATACAATATGGCGTTCTATCTTTATATATGTAAAATAATATAATTAAATACGAGCGTGGCCAGTGGGAGTTTCCGGATCACAGTTTATTATTAGCAGATTTAATTTTGAGATAATAATCGACTAAGCCAGTTTAACCGTATCAAAAATTACTGACTCGGCTAGCTTATAAGTTTTAATCGACTATAATCACTAGTTGCCGATGTCAGATATGCTCTAACAAAATAAAATAATTATAATTTTAACAATGCGAAAATGTGATTGTAAGATGTAAAAATCAATACATACGTTGTTTTCAAGCCATTCAGCAGCTTGAATTAAAGCATTAACATGTTGACTGAACAGCAGCGATGAATACTAAAATTAATATGACTATAGAACGTGTAATATCCAAATATAAACAATTTAAACACTAACTTAAAACAGGCTTGTAAAAACGAACGCTCTATTTTTTCAGCATTCAGTTTGTAAGATCCTTTGACAAGTGTCGATGGTGTGGTTTGTTTCATGAAAGGATTCTCACTAAATGCACGTGCATTATATTTTTCATATTTTGGCTGTTCTAAAAAAATAATAAGTTGTGAATTTGAAACTTTAACAACGTTGTGGTAACGGAAAAATATTTACCTGGAAGTGCCCTGATTTCTTCTTCATCTAACTGACGACTATTTTTTCTTTTTCGAGCTGTATAAGATCGACCTTGAAATGATCTCCAGGCAGACGTTGAGTAGTTTTCATTATTGCCGTTAGCATAAGTTCTCTTAATCGTTTTGTGCGATGTCAAAGTTGAAGCTGAAGAACCCTCGCCAAGGTCAAACGAATATGGGCCATTTGGCCTTGACTGACGCGCAGGAAATCTGGTGCTTGATCTTTCCGCTATCACCTGAGGAGTCAGAATTTCAGAAGGAAGGGAAAATTCTTTTTTTGCGCAAATAGTATCAAAATCAATAAGCTTAAAAAGGGTGGGACTGTACACAATAGACTTTTCCATTGCCGATATAACTTGCGCGTTATTAAGATATCACTATACGCAAGATTTTGAAGATTCGAAAATCATAGTATATTTTCCTTAAAAATTATTTAAAAATTCGGTGCTTAGCATTAGTTAATACCTATTACATGTACGTATAGCTAACTAGGTTAATCAACTATCGTTATACGTACAACTTTGTGTTATACTTATTATATAGAAATAAACTGGAAAAATTCACCGGGAACAATTTTTTCACAAGGGTCAATAATCTTATCGTCATCCAATAAAAACGCCCACATTTACACATACATTATTTGCCCAATATTTATTTCTTTGACAACCGAAAATACTTTCCGAAGTTCCTCTGATAACCAATTCGATATTCAGTGCTGAAACAAATTGTATCATGGGTAGTGATAGTTAAAAAAAATGGTGTGTTGTCGTAATAATAAAATTTGGCAGTCTGGTTGGTATACTTTTCCCCATCTCATTATGATTTAATTTTAGGTTTAAAAATGTAAAATTTTTTCTGATAACAAACATTTAATAAATTTTAGATGAATTTTGATAAAGTTTGATTTAAATTTAAATTTAAGTTCATTCATTAGTAACCATACCCATACCCCTAGGTTGGCCAATGGACCAAAATGTGGCTTAGATGTCAATGGACTATGTCCATTGACATTTCTCTCAGAACTCATCATAGTCCATTGCCAACCCTGCCATACCCTACCCTTTGCCAAAGGGCTACACTTGGGTTACCCGTAGAGATAATTGAATTTATTTTTATAACAGTACTTGGTAATACTTATATATGAATGCTGTAGAGTGAAAACCTGGAAGTGAATCATTAAGTTTATCACTGTAGCGGACTTAGTTTTATAATGTATAATAAAGACAGTCAGCTACAGTGATAAACTTAAGGACTCACTTCCAGGTTTCACTCTATAGCACTCATATATTATGGCAAAAATCATGATTTAAATCATTCAAATTCTGACTTGATTTAAATAAAAATCAGTGATTCATATCATTGCGATTTAAATCACATGCCATCCCTACCCAGGGCCGGATAGTAATTCTACCCGTCAATATAAGGCAAGTCTAGCCCTTATCGTTACCCTGGATCCAAAAATTAAATATCCTAATTCAGTTCCCAGTCCTTTGCGGAGGCCTAATAAGAACACAAGTTTGGATTCTGAATCAATCGTACTAAGTCACATAAATTTATACGGTATCAAGATCTAATACAAACTACATATTCTGTACGTCTTAGAAGTTAAATAAGTTTTTATTAAAAATAAAATACATATTACTAGGAATGGGCAAATTGAAGGTTTTTGAATCTAGTGTGCAGTTTGCACAGGTTCATGTTGTGGTAGTTTTCTGCTAATGCGGGCTAGAAATGTGAAATTCTGAAATATTCTGCCCGTACAGTGAGTGTCTTACTGCAAACTAATGTAGTATGAAAATTTTTAAATAAATTTAATATAAAATTTTTTAGAATTTATAAATGTTAGAAAATTTGAGTTGATACTTAAAATTTTAGATTTTATGTAAAAATTTTATATTTAAAATTTTATAGATTTTTGTTTACAGAATAGATTATTGAAGTAATCAAAATTTAGCAATTTTTACAAAGAAATTATCAAATTTTTGAATTAGATTATTAGATTTAAGTTGGTATTTAGCAATATAAAGTTAATTATTTTTGGATCAAAATTATTAGCTAAGTAGTTTTTCTTAATGTGTGAATTTTATTAATAAAATTTTGATGATTTTTAGTAAAATTAGTTAATTTTTTAACTATGTTAATTATTATTTTGATTTAAAATTTTGAAACTTTTTTATATAAGTTAGATTTAAAATTTATCTAATATTTAAAGTAATTTGTAATTTTACTATAACATTTTATACAGTAAAATTACATTAAGAGGTATAATATAAATATCTTTACTTTTCTATAATTATATTATATATATAATATAATAAAAATAATTATTAAAGAGATGTGGTGACCTAGTGAAATGAATAGGTTGTTAATCTCAAGTGGCAGCTCTAATGTTTAATTCCTATGAATGATGAATTTTGAAAATTATACCTATGTTATAGTAATTGTTTTTTGCTAATTAGTTGGATTTTAGGCATCTATATACAAATTGAACAAATAAATAAAGGGTGAATAATAGGTAAATAATAGAAAAAAAATCTGCTATTATTCTATCTTATATCTGCCAAATAATAGCAACATAATAGCAACATAATAGCAAAATAACAGTAAAATAACAGAAAGTTTGTCAATATGAGTAATATAATAGTAACATAATAGTAAAATAATAGAACAGTTCTATTATTTTATTTTTAGTCTTTGTAACTAAAAGTAAAATAATATAACTATTCTATTATTTTACTATTATGTTACTCATATTAATAAATATCCTGTTATTTTACTGTTATTCTGCTATTATGCTGCTGTTATGTTACTATTATTTGGCAAATATAGAGTAGAATAATGACAAATTTTTTTTTGTTATTTACTTATTATTTACTTTTTATTTATTTATTCAACTTATAATAATCTTAGATACACCAAGTTAGGTTCTATCTGATATTAAAAGCTTAGAGTATTTATATAAAATATAACATTATATATATATAAAAGAATATAAAAAGTTAGTATCATATAAGGTTTTAGTACAAATCTATGATAAGATTACTAGGCATAAAAGCTTAAGAAACTAAGAAGACAAAAATCTATTTAGAAATTCTAAGTAAAGAGATAGCATAAACTTTTAACAGTACTGTTAAACTGATGAAAGCTTATAAAACACCTTCATTAGAATTGTCAAATAAACTGAATGACAAGTATATAAGAAAAACATATGCATCAATTAGGCTGTTAGAATTGCCAAAAGAAAAGAATATATAAGTATACTATATTAGACTATCTGAATTGTAAATCTGAAAAGTTTGTCAATTTTAAGTTGCAGTTAGTAGAGAAAGAAAAAGAAGATATTAGAAAGATGAGTATTAGGATTTGGATAAACTTACAAAAATAAAGCAGTTTAATAAATAACTCTGACTGCAAGTGTTGGTCTTAGTCATAACATTAAATTATATTAGCAATAAAAGAAAATACAGCTTGCTCTGATAGGTTTATCTTAAAGATAAAAATAGTCTAAAGATTATAGTTTTAAACATCAATAGCAAAAAAATTTAGGTCTATGATCTAGTAAAGTTAATACTAGAATCAGATCAAAAAGTTTAAATAGAATATTTAAGCAGAGATGTTAGGTATAGCAACTAGTAAAGAACCTTTAGATGAACTTCTTAAATAGGTAATATAGAAAAGTTATATATATAATTAGTTGTATACTTATCTAATAGTTCAATATAAATATGTCTATATGTACATATGTTTAATATAAGTATTAATAAAAAGTTAGGACCAAAAAAAGTCATCTTAATACTAAAAAAAAATAATAAAAATTATTAAAGTAAGTACTAAAGTTGAAATAAACTTTACAAAAGTATAGCAGTTTAATGATATGCTCTAATTACAAGTATTAGTTTTAGTCATAGTATAATTAAGTTAGTTGTAAGAATAAAATACAGAAAATTCTAAAAAATTTAGTACAAGATTAAAGCTTCTTTATGTAAATAAACAGTTTTAAAAACTTAGTAACTATAGCATATTTTTATTAATATTGATTATAATTATTAATAGATATAAATAGACAAATAGATATAGGAATTAGATTGTTTAAATAGAAAATTTACAAACAGGTTTTAGATATAGCAGCTAGTATAGAATCTTTGAATAGATTACTTTTTTTTTTTTTTAAGTCTTTGCCTTTAGAGATTAATGTTTTTATTTAAGTATTTGAATATAGATGCCTTTAAAGGATTCCATATATAAAAGATTATAACCAGCCATATATACACTTTTGGTGCCTAATTTAAGTAGTCCATCTATACATTATTATACAGATTCTATACTAGGTGCTATACCTGTAAGCCAATTACAGGTCTTGTCTATTTAAACTCTCTGTATATATAGTTTGACTTGTAATTACAAAAACATCTTCTGGACTACATCTATTCAAAGTACCTAATGCCTTCAAGACCCTTAAGACTAATTTATCCTTAATAGAAAACTTACTAGAACCTTCTGTATCCTATATACAGCTAATCTAATTTTATGCAATATATTATAGTTACTTAACACTTGCAGTTACAGAAGTTATCTATTTAACTACTATGTTATGCTATTTCTACTTTTGTAAAGTTCACTAGAACTCTAGTATCTATTATTATAATATCTTCTCTATCATCTCTTACTAACTATACTTAGGACTAACAAGACTCTTTCAACTTCCAATCCAGATAGTCTAGTATAATATATATATATATATTTTTCTTCTGACAATTTTGGCAGTCTGGTTGGTTATATGCTTCTTTATATATCTTGTTATTCAGTTTATTTGCCTATCTTTTTGAGGGTATTTTATAAGCTTCTATTGATTTGATTATACTATCAAAAGTTTATGCTATCTCTTTACTTGAGAATTTCTAAATAGACTTTTAACTCTTTGGTTCCTTAGTTTACTGCACCTAGTGGTTTTATCATAGATTTGCACTAAGGTTTTATATAATACTAGTTATTAATATTTCTCTATATATATATAATATTATAATTTGTATAAATGCTCTAAGCTTTCATTCGAGATGATGCAACTTAAGGTTACAGATATACCACTTCAATCGATTATTAAAAGACAGTTTGTTATAATACAGATTAATTTTCAAATTTTGTCATAAGTAGAATTTAACTTTAAATCTGCTACTTGGAGAATAACAATCCAACTATTATACTAAGTTTGTCATTCTCTAAATGAATTATTTAAATTAGACAATAGCTAAAGTTGTATAAGTAGTTAATTATATATTCTTACTATATTTGTTTTTTGTAATTATAATACAACTATTAGTTGAATATATTATTAAAAAATTTTAAATCACAAGTATTTACTTTAATATTTAAAAAAAATAATAATTATTAAAAAAAATTAACAAAAAAGTTAAATATACATAAATTTTAAATAATTTTAAATTAAAAAAATATTTACAAATTTTTGTTTTGTTTTTGCTAAGTTTGTTAGTTATCAGTAGCTACTATTTTTATTGTATTTTAATTATAATTATATAACTTGTACAATATGAATATATAACTAGTTACATATACAGTTTTTGGCTATTTATTTAAGTAGTTTACTTACAAATTCTACACTAGTTGTTATACCTGTAATCTGCTAGAAAATTACTTAATTAAATATTCTGATTTCTATACTATATCTAACAAATAGCATACAAGCTTCCATATATTTAAATACTGTTCAACCTAAGCTTGACTTCTTAATTTATAAATCTGTCAAGCTGTTATATATTTTAAAATATGTTACTTAACTGTAAGGCTTTAAATAGCCTTTCTGTTAGCTAACTACTTATATTTAGTTCTTATTAACAAGGCTTACCCTTGTAGAATTCATCTAAACTTTAGTATTAACTTTATAATATATTCTTAATATATATATTATATTTCTGTTTTTGTTTTTAAACTTTTAATTCAGATAGTCTAGTAGAATTATAATCTGTTTCTAATAATCAAATCTGATTTAATATTCTTTTTCTCTAATTCAAGACTTCTGATAATCTGGTTGGTAATACTTTTTATCTAAGGTTTATGCCTATCTAATTCCTTTATATTGGTATCTATTTTCTAGGTCTAGCTTTTATAGTAATATTATTAAAGATCTATGTTATTTCTCTATATAAAGTTTTTCAAGTAAATTTTGGTTTTACAGTTTTATGACTACAAAAACTTATCTTAAGTTTGCACTACCTAATATTGATTTACATTCTTTTGTATAACCAAAATTATACAAATGCTCTATGACCTGATAGTCATGCTAATACAATTGTAGTTATAGATATTTTATTTTAACTGATTGACAAAATGCTGTTATCATAATACTATCTATATATTATATAAATGTTTATTTAAATTTTTACTGTTAACAAGTTTTGAACTTACAATCTACTACTTGGGAAGTTAACAACTTATCTATTTTACTAAATTGTTACACTTTATATTTGTAATTAAAATTATATATTTCTATAAAAAAATAAACTTTTTAAGTTTTTACAAATTAAATAATATTTTGTTTTTAAAATTGATATTAATAAAAGATATATATTAAGAATTAGTTTTAAAATTTATATTAAAAAAATTATTAATTAATATTTAATATAAAAAAAATAATATTTATATTATTTCAAATCACATACTTTTTCTTATTACTCTTTCTTGTAGATCATTAAAACAAACAAAATTGACAAAAATTTTAAAAACAATATTATAAGTTCTCTTTAATAATATAGCCTTCTTTAAAATATTAGACTTAACATTGTTAGATTTAATATTACTAGAAATTCAAAAGCTACAAGTAGCTAATTTCAGTTTGGTTGCTAGTATAAAGTTGGCAACTCTAGTAAAGAGCAAACAATTTTTTGTTTATTTATCATTCTTATCCTATACAGACTAATTAACTTGGTCTGTTTTTCTTAAAGTATTTAGAAGGCTATAGATTTTATCTAGTTAGTTTGTTCTCTTTTTATTTTAATATAAATTTTATCATATTAGAACCAAATTATTTAAAAATTTGGATTCAGTTTTGAAAAAATTTTTTTGATAAAAGTGGAGCATCATACTACTTCTGAAAAATTGTAAAGCATATGTGATCAACCAAAACAGTAAACATCAAAAACAAACAAGCAGCCATGTTTCAAATATAGAAATTTATAACAATTAGCAAAAGAAAACAACAAACATCAAGTCATATACAAAACTAAATTAGGTAATAGATAGTCAAACAACAAAATTACAAATAGAGCAAACAAATAAAATAATCAAATAAAGATATTTAACAAACAAAGCCTAATGCAGCAAGTGCAAAGAACAGGTAACAAACTGCATAGATACTTAAACTGCAGTGAATTAAACTGCATTCTAAAAACATTTATGACTAAAGAACCAAGTGACTTAGAAACTATAGCAAAAAACTTAGTTCTTGATGATTCTTAAAAAATTACAACTAAAGATTTTCTACTATATAGTCAAATACTCAAAACTCTGAGATATGCATTAGAAGAAACTAAAACAGTACCAAAGAAAATTATTGAGAATTGGGCCAATAAAATTAAAATAGCAAGCCAAAATCTAGGCTCAGTTGATTATATATTAAGTTTAAACAAAGAGGAAATTAAAAAAAAAAGAACAAGATGGAGGGGATTAAAGAAAATAATAGAAATTAAGAAAATTATTCTAATGCAATATTTAAAAAAAGATGACAAACAGAAGATACAATAATGGCAAATATAAAAGCAAACAAGGGCATAGAACAAATAGAAGCATCAGATACAAGAAAGTATAAAATAGTAGCATAACAAATAGAACTAACAGGTAAAAACAAGAAGATACTAGTAATTGAAAATAATTATATTGAAGTGTCAGATAGAAAAGAGTACAAGAAGAGTCACAAAATCTCATAAAAAAATATAATTCAAAG
This sequence comes from Cetraspora pellucida, assembly GCA_910591915.1. Lineage (NCBI taxonomy): Eukaryota > Fungi > Glomeromycota > Glomeromycetes > Diversisporales > Gigasporaceae > Cetraspora > Cetraspora pellucida. The sequence continues at coordinate 12,872 of CAJVQA010000520.1, forward strand.
TGTCAAAGAAACAACTAAGTAGAAAGAGTTAGAAATTAAACCAGTAGCAACTTGGTTAAAAGACAGCTTCTGGTTATCTAAAAACAGAATCTGTGACAAGAGGTTTTTCTTTAAAGTGAAAATCACATCTTTTAAAGTTCTAGAAGAAACTAAAGAATACTGAATCAACTATATGAAGTGGGTTCTTAGAAGGAATGAGCATATTAAGACAATTAAAGAAAATTTTCAAAATAGTAATAGCTGGATAGTAGTTAATTTTAACTGTGAATATAGCAGAAGAACATTAAGTGATTGCATTAAAGAAAAAGAAAGAGACTAGTGTAATCTTATTTCAGAAGAGATTAAAACTTCAAAAAGAAAATCCAATGTACATTTTAAAGAAAGTAAAGAAATAATAAAACCAGAATACAAAGAAAGATATTGAATAGCTTTAAGTTCACAAAAAGAAAAATTCAATTTACACCTTAAAGAAAAAGTAGAAAAATCTAGCTCCAGCAAAAAGAAAAAAGAGAAGATGGAAATTACAAGATATATGACAATTTGAGACTTGTTAGTAAATGTCAAGTATAAAGAAATAGAGTATATATGCAGATGTCTTGGCAATATATATATAGTAAAGATCAAAAAATCACAATTCAAGGCACTGGCAATAATCAAGATTACAAGCAGTAATAATGATTACACTCTATGATCATTACTATTAGATAATAACAAGTTAGTTTGAATAACTCAAGAGGAAGAAAATTATAAATAAAGAAATAAACAAAGTCTTTATATGGTGAAACTACTAGAGCTTTCTAAAGAAACTTTAGAAGTGTTGCTGTTACAAAGTTTAAAAAGTAAAAATGCAAACTTGGCATACATTTCTACAAACAGAAATAGTAACTCCAGGAGATTTGCAATAATTACATTTGCAAGTTAAGAAGAATTAGAAGCAGCACAGTTCAAACCAATAAGGTACAATAACCATACAGTTTTTTGGAAGGAGTACAAGGAAAAAAGAAAGACAAGAGAGAAAACAAAAATAACTAACAAAAATTATGTTGATGAAAAAAGAGAAAACAATATCCAAAAAAAAGAATACAAATATGAAGAAAGAAGAAAAAAAATAAGAAAACAAAAGAAGAAAAACAAAAGTGTACAAAAAGGTGATATGAAAACATTTACAGAAAGATTATTATTAAGAATACTTAGCAAACTTGACAAATTAGAAATGTAGAAAGAGAATAACAGTATAGTAGTAAGATGGAAAGTGACAAACTGCTCCTAATAGTTGCTGAAGTTAATTTGAAGTTAACAGATATAGAGATATGCTTCTCTTCACAAGTTCAAGTAGTCAGAACAGAAATAATACAAGAAAACACACTATATATAAAGGAAAACTTCAGAAAAGATGAAGTAGAGCTACTGAATATAGATAACAGTAAAAGAAAAGAAAAACAAATAGATAAAAATAATTTTCAACAAGAAACTAGAAATACTCAACATAGAATTTGTATAGGAAGAATATATAAAAATAAAAAAATTGAGCTTAAACTAGCAACACACAACATTAATAACCTTAAATCAAATAATCAGAAAATAGAATTACTGTACAAATAGATAATAGATAATGAACTTGATATTATAGAACTTTCAGAAACAAATATTTCGACCAAAGAAAGATTCTTTCTAGCAAAAAATCTGGAAAAATATAAAAGTTTTTGGACAAATACATGTTTAGACAAAAAGAAAGGTTCAGATGTAGGTTTGCTAATTAGCAATCAGTGGAAAAAACATTTGGAGCAGATAGACAGAGTAAATGGGTATATAATCTCAGCCAGTTTCATGTTTAAACAGCTAGAGATTATAGTTATAATAACTTACTTGCTACTAAATAACAAAAAAAAATAAAAATAAATTCAAAAAACAATTATAAACAAGTATATTAAAAGACTTAAAAAAATACAAATGGTGATTATAGATGATTTTAATAGTGTAGTAGATGTTAACTTAGATAGACTGACAAAATCAAAAAAAAATCAACCAAAACCAAACTTATTGTTAGGTTGGCTTAAAAAACAGGAATTTAGAGATACATTTAGATTAATTAATCCAGAATCAAAAGAAGTTTCATGGTCAAGTCAAGGTTCAGATTCAAAAATCGATTATATTTGGGTTACAAAAAAACTAGCAAATGGTCTTTACAAAGCAGAAATTCTGCTAATAGATGTATATACAAACAGTGATCATAATGCAGTAGTAGCAAAATAAAGTTAGATCATCTGATTATATTATACAGTGTGATGGAAATTAGAAGAGAAAACATTAAAAGAACAGTAATTATGTATAACAAAGCAACCAAAGAGGATTGGGATAACTATAAACAAAATCTTGATAAGCAACTAGGAAAAAAAATTCTTATTCAAGATTTGGAGAAGTTTTTTTAATTAAAGGAAGATATCAGAAATAAGAAGAACATAAATAAATAATAGAATGTAATTAGCAATAATATCATCACAATAGCATACAAATATCTTCTAAAAAAGAAAATAACAAATACAGTATTTAACAAAAGAAGTGCAATTAGAGAAAACACTTACTTAGTTAGGAAGATAGATAAATATTGGAAGGAAAAACATCAAATTAGGATACTTAGAAGACTATATAGAAGACCTAAATAGAGAAATTATCTTTATTAATCAGTAGTACAGAATGTACATAAATCTGGCACAGGAGAGTTGATCTGATAAACTCATTGAGGATTTAAAAGGTTGGTGAAAGATACTTTGTGCAAAAAGAGCCAGTAAACTAGATAATTAAAAAAGAAAAAAAATTGAAGAAAATATAAAAAATGAGGCCAAATGATTAATGAAAAGCAAGGCAAAATGTTAATAAGCCTATTAGATAAACTATCAAAAAAAAATTAAAATTAACAGACTAATAAAAAAGATAAAAAGACAAAGAAAAATATTTATAGAATTAACAGAAGTATTAGAAAAAACAAAAGAACACTACCAAAACCAGTTTAGATCAAGGTATTTTAATCAAGAAATCTTTAAAAAATAATGGTCAGAAATATACAAACCAAAAAGAACAATAAAAGAAGAATGATACCAAGACCTAGAACAAAATATTACAGAAGAAGAATAAAGTGAAATGCTAATGGGCCTTAAAAAGAAAACAATATTAGGAATTTTAGACATTATATATATTTTAATCCAAGCAGCAGAGTCTAAGTTCCAAGAAATCTTCAAAAATTTTGCAGAAATTTGTATTAAAACAGTTAAAATTTCAGACAAATAGAAGATTTTACAGATATATTCAATCCCTAAAAAAACAAACTGGCATTACAATTTAGATAATATTAGACCAATAGCACTTTTAGAGACTTTTTGAAAGTGTATAACAAAAATTCTGACTAAAAGATTAACAAAGGTCTTTTGCAAAAGGAATATACTTAAAGGGTCAAACTTCGCAGAACTGTTAGGAAACTCAACCAAGAAGCCAGTACATATTATAAATGCAATAATGAAAGATGCTAAAGAAAACAACAATGAGCTATAGTTAGTTCTGCAAAATATGAAAAAGGCTTTTGATTTAGTATTGCTAATTGCTTTAAAAAAAGCAATGGAAAGAATTAAGTTGCCAGAAAAAACAATCTCAATGATATTAAATTTATTCTAAGACAGACAATTTAAAATAATTACACATTAGAAATATACAAAGGCATTTGTAATGAACAATAAAATTGAACAAGATAAGGTATTCTTATTATTAATATAGAGAGTATTCTATGATTCACTACTAAAAAGAGTTCAGAATAATGTAGATCTAGGTTATACAACAGTAGTGTCAATTCCAAATAACAACAAGCTAAACTACACAATGGAGATGAAATCACATCAAGCAGTAATGGCATTTGCAGATAATACAACATGGATAGCAAGTAATAAAGAGCAAATGAAATGTACATTATAAATTGCTAAAGATTTCTTTAAACTTAATGATATTCAGATAAATAGAAAGAAATTAAAACTTATTATAATAAATTCAAGTGAACCAAAAGAAAATAAAAAGATTAGACTAAACAATAAATGGATCTTTGAAGAAGAAAAAACCAAAATAACAAAATTTTAGGAATTTGGCTTAATAATAGACTTAATGAAGGCCAAATAAAAACAAGAGTCAAAGAGTTGATGTGTTCTACAGCAAGACTGCTCAATACCAAAAAGATAACAGATGCTCAGATATCATATATAAACAATATGTATGTAGTGCCAAAATTGGTATATATGCTTTAAGTATCAAAGCTTTCGAAAAGAGCAATAGATACTATTCAAGAGTCTATAATAGAAGTAGCTAAATACAAGTTAGAAATTGCAAGAACAATAAGTAATAGTGTAATTATTTATAGAAATCTGAGCAACTGCAATGCATTATGAGACCAATTGCTAATTAAACAAATTACAAGCCTGCATACATGAATTAATTTAGCAGGTTCTGAAAAAAAACTAACAAGAATTAGAATTAATTAGAGGCTGTTGCTACTAGGTGCAACAGAAACAAACTGGCAGGAAAACTCAACAAAAGTATGCAACAGCTTATAGAAAAACAATTTAGCATGTCAGCTAATGCTTAGAGCTAAAGAATTGTGAATATCATTTAATTTTAATGATATAAATATAAAAAAAACAGATGAAAAATTGAAAATTGCAGATGTTTGAAGAACAAGTTTATGTTACAAGTAGCTTTAGCATTAAGAAAGCTCAATATATTTTCAATAAATCAACTTATCAATAAAGAAGGCAATAAAATAATTTTATGATAGCAGCTCAAACTACTGAGAAAAAAATCAAGCAAAAGAAGACCAACAAGATGGTTTAAAAGAATCAAAAAATCTATACTGATAGACAAAAACAGTAAACAACTCAAACCAGAATTTATATTATCAAAAAAAAATAAAGAATTATCACTACAGACAACCTTAGACAGGTGCTCAAATAATAATAGAAAAAAAGAATGGGTTGTACTAAAGGTACTACAAATAAGTAAAGAAGAAAACCTAGTAATTAGAAAAATAGTCGTGAATATATTCAAAAAAATGCTTACAGAATATTGAAAAATAAAACTACAAGAAAACAAAACAGGCCAGTTTTTGGAAAAATATAATACTGTCAACTATAAATATAATGGAAATTTGGGCTGACCAAAAAATTCTGTTATATAGCATATTCATTATAAGACCTATATACCTATATACCTATATATATGAAGGTAAGTCAATAGAAACCAAGCAAATTTTTTCCAAGTAAATTTTTTTTAAAGTTTAAAGTAAAATATCTTAACAATTATTTAACCAAACTTGATAAAAATTTTTTTATTTTAATTTTATATAGTTATAGAATTAAAAGAAAAAAAAATTCATCAAAGTTGGTTTAATAGTTGTTGAGATATTTTAATTTAAAATTTTAAAAAACTCACTAAAAATAATTTGCTTGGTTTCTATTGACTCACTCCCATATAATGAAATTAATAACAAAGTTAAGCTAGATTCTGTTATAATAGTTAAATAAATATATATATATTGCATTCTTATTGGTTGCAAGTTGTTGCATTATATTGAGTTCATTATATAGATTAGAATTTTATAATACAATTAGTATATGGGCTAGCAAAGAGTTCCATTATATATAATATGGCCTTTTTATTATTAAATCCATTATAACCACTATAAATTATATATTAAAAATTCCGTACTTCAAATTTGGTCTATTAAACTAGTAATTCCAGTGTAAAGATGTCTGTTATATCTATAGTTAACAGTAGTTGTAACCTTAATCAAATTGAAGAATAGAAAAGTTGCAAAAGGCGAAACAATAGAGAAGACATTCAAGACTCTTTGTCAAAACTTATTAGTAAAAAGAAAGTGCCCAAACTCGAAGTAAAGCAAAAAATAATAAAAAAATTGGAACATAATAAGTTAATCAAATTAGGCAAATATGAAAGCCCAATCAAAGAGATAGTATGTGAAAACTTAGACATAGTGCTTATAAAAAAACAATGACTTAGTCAGGTACTTAAAAAAGAGCTAGTTTATAAAAACCAACAAAAAACAACAAGAAGCTAATTTTCTATACAGATAGATCACTTAGAAAATCAGTAACAGAAAACTCAATAAAGAGTGATTGCATAAGAGTAGAGTAGATGCAAGTAGATAGTAAAGAAGAAAAAATAATTAATAAAGGTACAATTGGTGCATGAAATTGACCTTTATTAACAAAATCAGAGTTGCTTATGATCTGATATATGCTGCTAATAACACTAAGAAAGAAAAAAGTCAAGATTTATATTGACAGTGTAGCAGCAATAGCAGGCCTCAACAAAGATAAAAAGTTAAAATTAAGCAGATATTGAATTAAAAAAAAGAATTATAACCTTAAAAGAAGTATTTTAGAGTTACTTAGTTTAAAAAAATTAGATTAAAATTTAGTTAAAATAAAAGGACATAGTTGTAATAAATAAAACAATAGAGCAGATAAATTAGCAAAAAAGAGAGGCAAAATAGATAACTCTGATAAAATAATAGAGACACCACCTTCAAATTCAAATGTTTTACTCTGCTGGGAGAATTTGTAATCAAAAGCCCAACAAGAAAGTTTATCAAAAATGTACTAGAACTCAAAGTCAAAGCAGAATGAAGATTCACATCATCAATTCAAAAAACAGAACCAATCTTGAAAAAAGAAGAACATGTTTAGTCAACATTATGACAAACCATTAAAGGTCAAAGTGAAACAAAATGTATAATTATAAAGAAGAATAGAAAATTAGCAACATTAATTAAATGTGTAAATAAAAAACTACCTGTACTTAAGACTTTGACACAAAGATAACCAGATTTATACAAAAATGCAATTTGTATACCATGTAATAAAGATCACAAAGAGGATCAAAACTATCTAGTAATATGCAATGAATATAAAAAAGGATAAAATAGTACAGAAAATATGTCAATTGATTTGGTATGAACAGTAATAGCAAAAGAAACCTAAAAAAAGACAAGTAAAGAAGAATTTAAAAAGCTTTTATGGAGAACTTCAAAAAAAGAAAGATCAGCAAGCAGATCCAAAATTATCAAAGGTCTAATTCAAGAAAAAGCCAAAAAGTCAGTACAAGATATTATGCAATCTCTAAAGAAAACCAAGAACTTTATAACAGTATTCACAAATACAGCATAAAATAGTTTTTTTGAAAATATATGAAAAAAACATTAAAATATTGTTGCTGATTAGAAAAAATTAGTAGAAATTAACACTACAATTAAATAAAAAAGAAATAATAAACAAAACCTCTTAGGCAAGGAAACATAAAAAAAAAAAAAGACTATAAATATAGATGAACAAAATTGAGTCATGAAAAAAAAAAAGAAACAAGGTTTGAATTTAGGAAACATAGCTCGATTTAGTTTTTAGTTTTGTAAATAGAAATGTAAGCCCCTTTTTTTAGAGTTTTATTGGCTAGCTTGATATAGCCCTGGGCCAGGAATAATCTTCTGACCCATGTGGCAGACCACTTTTAACACTCATAAAAGTAGTCAGAGAGATGTTAACTCAAAATTTAAGCCAACTTTGTATAATATATATATAAGAATCTTAATAAAAATGATTGACAAAACTGTCCAAATTAAAAAAAAAAATTACTTGTTTAATAAGTTTTACAGCTTATATAAATAACAAAAATATCTTATATTTAATTTTTTTTTTAAAAAATATTAAGATAAGTACTTGTAACTTAGGATTTTATTGATAGTATATTTGGCTAATAGTTGTATTACAACTACAGGAGAAAATCATAAAAAGAGTGTACAACTAGTCACTTATACAATTTTAGTTATTGTCTAATTTAAATAGTCCATCCAAAGATTCTACACTAGTTGCTATATCTGAAACCTGCTTGTAGATTCTCTATTTAACCAATCTAGTTTCTGTATTCATTTGTCTATCTTTGCCTACCAATGACCCTGACTGATGCTAGTAAAAATATACTATAGCTACTAAGTCTTTAAAGCAGTTTACTCATATAGAAAACTTTTGACTTTGTACTAAACCTTTTAGAATCTTTTATATCTCATTCTTACAGCTAACCTAGTATTGCTATAGCTAAGACCAACACTGGCAGTCAGAGCATACCATTAAACTGCTATGCCCTTGTAGAGTTCATCCTAATCTTGGTACTAACTTTACAACATATTCTTACTACTTTGGTATTCAATTCAAGTTCTACCAAGCTGCTATTTCAGATAGTTCAGAAAGGTAAATCAAAACTATATATCTTTGGTTTACATGTTTGTTAGCATATATCTTTTTTTTTGAAACTTGAAAATTCCAGTAGCCTGATTGGTTTATTCAGTTCCTCCTTAAAAACCAGCCTATTTGTCTGGTTTCACAAGTTTTAGCTCTATTTCATAAGTTTAGTCTTTATAGTAGTACTATCAAAGGTTTGGGTTACTTCTTTACTTGAGTTTTTCAAGTAGACTTCTGTCTTCCTACCTAGTTCTTGTGATTTACATGGTCTAAGAACTTATCTTGAGTTCATACCACCTGGTACCAGTTTGTGTTCTTTTGTACAATGTTGTATCAATGCCTAGACCTTCTAGTCATACTAGTATAACACAGGTTATAGGTATTTTATCTCAACCAATCATAGAAGACAGTTAGCTGTAATACAGAAAAAATTGCAAATTTTTACTATTACTAGAATTTGAACTTTAGATCTGCTACTTAGAGGTTGACAACCTATTTACTTCACTAGGTTGCCATATCCCTTATCTTATATTTATTTTTATTTTTATTTTTTTTAGTTAAAGTCTCTATCTTGGAAGTTGCAATGTTTTTATTTAAGTATATTATGACATGGCATGCCACCAGGGACTCACCTTACATTGAAGGTTACAACTAGTCACATGTGCACTTTTGGTGCCTAATTTAAGTAGTCTGCTTACACATTACTATATAATTTCTACACTAGTTGCCATATCTGCAAGCCAACTAGGAGTCTTGCCTATTTAACCCTCTGCATATGCAGTTTTCTTTGTATCACAGGAACATCTCAAGGCACCACCCATCTAAGTTTCTGATGCTTATCAGTTTCTTTAGAACTACTTTATCTTCGATAGGAAACTTATTAGAGCCTTTATGTTCTACATATATAGACCTAGTTTTATGCAACATGCTATAGTTACCTAACATTTGCAGTCACAGAAATTACCTGTTTAACTGCTACATTACACTATTTCTATCTTTGTAAAGTTCATTAGAACCTCAGTACCCATCTTTCTGGCATCTTCTTCATCATTTTCTACTAGTCGCAACTCAGAACTGTCAGTCTCATTTATCCAAACTGCCAATCCAGATGGTCTGGTATGGTATACTTCTGTATTCTTTTTCTCCAGTGAACCTAGTGGCCTGGTTGGTTATATGCTCCTCTATACATATTTGTTATCCAGTTTTAATCTTCAGTTCCTATGAAGGTGTTTCATGGGCTTCAACCAGTCTGATGGTACTGTTGAAAGTTCTGCTACCTCTTTACTTGGGAATTTCCAAGTAGGTTTCCATCATCTCGGTTCCTTAGTCTTCTATGCCTAGTGGTCTTATTGTGGGTTTGCACCGAAGTCTTATGCAATACCAGTTAACATTCCTCTATATATGTGTAATATTACACTTCATATAGATGCCTTGAGCTCCCAAAGCTGGAGGAACCTGGTCTGGTGTATTTGGGTAACAGCCACATAAGGCCAACTGATCGACTGGAGACAGTTACTGTAATGCAAATATAATTTCTAAATTTCATCGTAGGTGAGATTTGAAGCTTAGACCTGCCACTTGGAGGATGACAACCCAACTACTACATTAGGATCACTATTCTCTTCTTATATTTATTTATAAAATGCAATTATTATAGTTAGTAATAAAATTACTAAATTATAACATTAAAATATTTAACTATTTTAATTATTCTAAGTTTAATAATTTAAAGATATCTATTTTTAAAATATATATTTAAAAATTAGATTATTTATTACTTTACTAATCTACTTATTGTTATCTTATACTTAATTTTTTGTTTTTATATTTTATATTTATTATAAATTAGATATAACTAGATTTTATATATTTTTAAATATTGAATATCTTTTTTATATATTTGTTTTATAATAATTAGATTTAGATCAAATTAATTTTTATTTATTAATAAATTTTCTTATTATTATTCTATTATTTTGATATATACAAATAACTTTACAAAAATTTAATAATTAAATTAAAAAACTATTACATAACTATATAATAATGTTTATTTAAATAAGCAACTACAAGAAGTGTAATAACTTAGTAAAATAGTCAGATTGTCAACCATTTAAGTAGTAGGTTGAATGTTCAAATCTTAGCAATGATAAAAATTTAAATAACTATCTATATAATATTTATATTACAACAACTGTTACTAATAATTAGATTAGAATATCTAAATAACAGTTGTACTAGTATAACTAGCAGATTATAGAACATTTGTATAAGTATGGCATTATACAAAGAAATGCAAACTAACAATCAGACAGTGCAAATACTAAATAGGTCCTTGTGGTTATATAAATCTGTTAAAATTAGATAACAAAAAGTCTATTTAGAAAGATTTGAATAGAGAGGTAGCCAGATTTTTAACAGCCCTACTATAAAGGCTAGGTTAAAAAAATAAATACCAAGCTTATAGTATCTGAACAGGCAAGAACTTTTGGATTGTAAGTCTCAGAGGTATTACTAACCAAACCATCAAAATAAATTGAAAAAAAAAATATCAGACTAACTTGATATACTAATGAACTGGTTGTAGTCCTATATAAGCTATTTGAATTAGGAGTTTGGTAAAAAGGCAGAGATATACTAAAGTACTAGGATTATGCTATAAAGTAGATACTAAGGTTTAAGTAAACTCTACAAGAATATAGCAGTTAAATGATATAACTCTGACTGCAAGTATTGGTTCTACTATAGTAATATTATATCAGCTATAAAAATAGATACAGAAGGTTTTGAAAGGTTTATCTTAAGGATAAAATAGTCCTAAGATTAAGATAATAATCCGAGTATTTAATATGACCTAATGATGTTAACAAAGGTTACAAATTCAGAGAGTTTAAAATAAAACACCTAAGCAGAAGTGTTAGATATAGCAATTGGTAGAGAATCTTTGTGCAAACTCTTTAAATAGATAATATAAAAAAGTTATATATATAGCCAATTGTATGCTCTTCTGTAGTAGTTCATTAAATCATATTACTAAAAAAATTGTTAATAAAAAGTCAAAAAACAAAGAGGTTATCTTAATATTAAAAAATAATTAAACAACTATAATCTTATATAAACTATATAATTTTGTATAGTTTAATGTTATATTTTTAATACTTTTATTAAAAAATAAGGTAGTTGCATAATACATTTATATTAAAAACTAAAAATAAAAACTAATAGAATAGTTAATAAATAATTTAAATAATATACAAATAAGAACTGATATAGTATCTTATATTGTAAAATATTTAATATAAAATTTATTTTATAGTGCTAGAGTATTGTAACTAATTAAAATTTAAGATTAGATATAACATATAGATTATTTCTTTGTATAACAAAAATAAAAGTTTTTAAAAAATTAATTATATCTTAAAATTTTGATTAGAAAATTATCTTTTATATATTAATAAAAAAAATTACTTGCAAAATTTTAGTATAAGCTATATCTTGTTTAAATTTAACTTTAATCTTAATTTAACTCTAATTAAAAGTTTTATTTTTTATAGAAAAAGATTGTTTTAATTTACATATTATACTAATTATATGTTTATATATAGAGTAGTACTATAGTACTATGTATAACACTATAATAATATTTCTATTTAATATATACTATATACATTAACTAATTAAACAAATGCTTACAAAGCATTATATAATAAATAATTAAACTATTCAATTATTTAAAAAATTATAATTTTTTAGTTTTTGATTATTATTTTATTAATTTAATAAAAAATTATATAAAAAAAATAAAATACTAAATATCAAATAAATATACAAATCATTTTTTACTTAAAACTCTTTCTGACAATCCACTAGCCAACAATAACAACAAACCTAACTACAGAAAAATGTTATAGCAAGGTCATGAAAGAAAATAGTTTTGATTCTATATGAAGTAGATTGTTGTTAATAAAGCCAAAATAAATATGAAACACTGAGAAGCAGGTATTCTTGTAGTTGTTTAGAGAAAGATCAAGCTTTTCTTTTTAGTAAACTTTTCTCTCTATTTAGTATCTAAACTAAAAAGGTATTCTAAGAACAATTATGAAAAAACCCAAGTTAGGACTATTGAAAACTTAAAGTAACTACTGTATAACTGTAAAACTTACTTGAAAAATTATATATAAAAATTGTTGTTCCTCACTTTTCTTCAAGAAAAATTTTATAAAAGTGTCTAATGTTAATATATATCAAAAGAGCATACTGGATAACAAATAGTATATACAACAAAATTTTTTTCAACTAAGCAAGTAACACATATATGATACCAGATAGAGAAGATGAGGTTGTGGCTATGCTAACAGAACAAGATCCAGTAAAGATTGTGTTGCTATATATAACTAGAGAAATAATCAAAAAGGTAAAAGAAGAACAGTCAGAAAAGAAGATCAATATTACTAAACAAAACAAGATTATTATAATAGAAGAACTTATAATAAGGCAAATGCAAGACAAAAGAAAAAAAATACAACAACAGTCAATTAAAGTATACAGCAGTCAAGATAAGATACATGAAATAAGACAAAAGAAAGAGATAAGAATTAAAAAGGTGGTTGAAAAGAAAGTGCAAAACAATACTGAAAGCTTATAAAAAGAAGTAAGTATAAAGGTAAATCAAATGAATAATAACCAAAAAAGTGGAAACCTGCCTATACAAAAAAGAAATGAAAAGAAACAAAAAAAAAGCAAGATTAAGAAATTACTAAAACAGAAATTAAAAAAGAAATTGATATAGTTAGAAACCTTTAGAAGAAAGCACATAAGCTCCAAGAAAAAAAAACTGTAATCAGAATAACAGTTTATTTACTAACATACCAGTACACAATGTGTCTGAGAAGACAAAAAATAGTATATAAAGTTTATCAGTTAGTTATTGAGAAATAATGTATACATCAAAAATGTTAGAGAAGTTTTTAAAAGAAAAAACTTATGTATAGAAGTAGATTTTAACTGTGAATATGGCAGAAGTGAAGTAATATAAAGAATAAGCAAAAAAGAGTGTGACTAATATAAAATAATATTAAAAAAAAAGTAGAAGATTGTATAAGAAAACAAACATAATATAATGAAAGATATTAAAAAAAAAGAAACAGTAAAGCAAGAACCAAAGAAAAAGAACTCAAGTAAAAGAAAAATAAAACTAAGACAAATAGAAATTAACACAAAATAAGTGAAGAATTAGAGAACACAAACTACCTAATAATTTGGGACTTGCCAACAAACATAAACAAGAAAGAATTAGAATACATCTGCAAAAGATTTAGAAAAGACTATATAGTAAGAATTAAAAAATTAAAATATAAAATCTTAGCAATAGTACAAATAGAAAAAATATATAAAAATGTACCATAGGCTATATCAGTAAATAATAACAAACTAATATGAGTAACCAAAAGAATAGAGAACCATGAAGCAAGAAAAAAACAAAGAAGATATATAGTAAAACTGACAGAACTACTAAGAAGTGCCTTAGAAATTCTACTATTACAAAGTTTAAAAAACAAAGAGGTTAAATCTGTTTATATACATCCAAACAGAAATAGAAATTAAAAAAGAACTGTAACAGCTATATTTAACAGAAAAAAATATAAAATCAGCTTAATCAAAATCATTTATATTTAACAACTTTTAAGTTTACTGAGTAAAAGAAAAAAAAGAAGAAACAAGATGATGAGAAGGCCTCAAACAAGTAAGAAAAAGTAGCTAAAAAAGTTTTAACCAAATCCCTGTCACAAAAAAAACAACATCAAAAAGGAAGAACAAAAATTAAGTTAAATATAAACAAGAAAAAAAAGAACAAAATCAAAGAATAAAGGATTAAATAACAGCAAACAGAGACTATACACAAGATCAAATTGCAAAAAATACAACAAAACATATAAACTCATTCAAAAAAGAAGGCAGACCCCATAAAAGAAAAATAGCCAAAACCAAGTCTCAAATACAAGAAGAATTTTTATATACAAATAATATACTAAGTCAAATTTTGAAAAGACTTGAAAGAACAAGAAATACAATAGAAGAAAGTATGACCTACTGCTTCTAAGAGTGCTTTAGTTAAATCAATAAGTATAGACCAGAAGATTGAAGAGTTTTTGCATAAAGAAAGAAAAATCTTTAAAAAAATAACATGAAAACATCTTTTGGTTATAAAAAAGAAACAAAGAAAAAAGAAAAAAAAAGGCAGTAGATATAGAAACAGATATAAATATTTAAAAAATAACTGAAAACAAGAAAAGAAAGAAATTAAAATTGCATGTCACAAGATTAATAGATTTAAAACTAGGGATTGAAAATTAGAAAACCTTATAGAATAGGCAAATAAAGAAGAGCTTACAATAGTAAGAATAACAGAAATAAATATTACAGAAAAGGAGAAGAAATTTCTATTATATAATTACAATACACAGTATAAGAGTTACTGAACTAGTGCAGCAACAAACAAGAAAAAATGATCATGTATAAGAATACTAATAGATAAAAAATAAGAAAAGCATGTAGAAGCAATTAAAAGAACTAGTGAATACTTGCTAAAAGTGAGATTATATTTTAAACAATTAGAACTAGTAGTAATAGGAATATATATTCTATTAAACAACAAATTGATAAGTAAGAAAATTCAGCAAAGAATCATAAAGATAGTAACAAACAAGAAAAAATATACAGAAATAGTTATATTAGGCAACTTCAATCACATAGTAAATAATATACTGGATAGACAATACTTACAAATATCAAGCTACAAGAGACTATTAATATTTAGTTAGCTCAAAAGACAGAACTTTGTAGACTCAGTTAGAAATATGTATCTGACAAAAGAGACATATACATGGTTAAATTAGGAGGCTGCAACAAGAATAAATTACATTTGGCTATTATAAACATTTGCATTAGGCTTACAGAAAGTAAACATAGAAGAAGCAAAAGGTCTAACAAATAGTGACTACAAAATAATAATAACAGAGGTATGAATGGAACATGTAATTGCAAACTGCAACAAGACAAAAACCAAATGTAAAAACCAAACAAAAACAATATATCTATATAATAAGACAAAACAAAAAGACTAGAAAGAGTATGCAAGAGAGCTACAAAATCAGCTAGAATGAAAAAAAGTACTAAGACTATTAGTAGATGATAAAAAAGAAATAAATTATAATACAGATAGGCTAGATTAAATGTGAAATACAATAAAAAAGGCTATAATTGAAGCAACAAACAAGCAAATCCTAAAAAAAAGATATTTAACACAAAGATAAACAGAAAAAAAGCCAGAAAAATACAAAATGAAGCAAACATATTATTAAACTTCAACAAATAATTAAGAAAACAAAAAGTATAAAAAATAAAAAAATAAAAAAAAAAAAAGGAATTAAAATAAATAATAAACTAAAGAATATAAAGAAAAAGTTAGAAGTAACATTACCAAAACTAAACAAACAATGGTCAGAGATTTGGATAAATAATATTAAAGGTTAATAAAGAATAATCAGAAAAATAAGAAGAGAGGAATAAGAACAGATACAGAAAAAACAAATAAAAAAAATATAAACAAAAGATATAAAATGATTAAAACTAATCAAGAATCAATGATTTGTAGTTTACTAAACAGATCATACAAGAAAATCATTCTAGACAGATTTGTAATACAAGATAAAGAAGAAGTTAACCTAATATTAAAGCCAAATGCAATTCTAAATAGTTTGGCAGCTCACTACAAAAACCAATTCAGAAAAAGAAAAACTAAACTAGAAGAAATGACAAAAGAATAAAAAGAAATATATAAATCAAAAGAGTGAATTAATAAGGCCTAGTACAAGAAATTGGATAAAAAAATAAAAGAAAAAGAATGAAAAGACATACTTAAAAAGCTCAAAACAAATACAGCTTCAAAAATATTAGTTATAAATTACATATTAATAAAACAAGCAGAGAAGAATCACAAAAAATCTTTAGAGCATTTATGAATTTGATTATAAAAAGAGGAGGCATACCAAAGAAGTAGAAAATAGCACAAATATATCTAATTTCAAAAAATATAGATTAGAGATACTGTCTAAACAACATTAGACCAATAGCATTAATTAAAACTTTCAGAAAAGTAGTTACAAAAATAGTAATGAAAAGACTAGCCAGAGTGTTTATAGAAAAAGATATACTCAAGAGTTCAAATTTTACAGGTCTTCCAAATAACTTTACATAGCAACCTATACATATGCTAAATATGATAATAGAGAAAGCACAAGAAAAATAATAAAGAAGTTTGGATACTATTATAGAACATGAAAAAGGCATTTGATTCAGTCTTATTAAAAAGCCTAAAATGGGCTTTAAAAAGAGTTAAAATATCACAAAAAACAAGAGAATATGTAAGCAACATTTTTTGTAAACAAAAACTCAAAGTTATTACAGCCTATAGTCTAACAGAAAAGATAGTAGCAAAAGATGGAATAGATTAAGGAGAGGTGATTTTATTACTAATTTGGCATCTCTTTTATGACTTGCTATTAGAAAAAATACAAGAAGATAAATCACTAGGCTATGTAGTAGAACAAAAAATAGCAGAAAGAGTATATATTAACAACATCACAAGATATAAGCAAGTAGTAATTATATATGCAGATAACACAACATGGATTGCAAACAGCAAAGAGCAGATATTAATATCACAGAAGAGTTCTTTAAAGTGAATGACATTGAAATAAATGAATCTAAATTAAAGCTTATAGTAATGAATATGTAAATTAAAGAAGCAGAAAGAAAATTATCTTTGGTCATAACAAAATAACAGAAGAATCTAAAAACAAGATTGTAAAATCACTGAAGATCTGGCTAAATAATAAAATAAGAGAAGTGTTAGTATATAAGAAAGCAAAAGAAATAGTTAGTCAAACAGTTAAAGATCTGAGATACCAAAAAATAACAATAAGCCAAATTATATATATAAACAATGTAATAATAATTTCTAAGCTAGAATACTTCTTATAACTAACAAAGATGTCAGAAAGAACAATTGATAAAATACATCAACTATTGATATGCTTGGCTAAATATAAATGCAATATGATAAAATATTAAGCAATTGCACAATTAAATATAAAAATCTAGACAATTGCAAATCATTAAGCCAAGAAATAACAACTAAGCAAATTAGTAATATCTTTTTAAAACTTAACAGACAGGATAATTTGGATGAATTAACAAGACTTAGAATAGCTCAAGATGCTAAAAAGTGGGCCTAACAAAAGATATTTAACATAATGAAAATAAACTAGAAGCTAAAAAGTTCTGGAAGAATAAAGCAAAAAAATAAGAATAAACATCAAAGCAGCAAAATGGCTATAAAAAGTTTACAGATATGATAGACAAATAAGAAACATGCTAGAAACAAAAATGTAGATAGCAAGTAGTAGCACAATAAACAAATAAGAATTATTATATAAAAATCAGCTAATAGAGATGAAAGGTAATAATTTAATCATCTTAAAAGTCTTCAAAGTTTATTATACAAAAAAAAAAGCTAAATAGTTTAGTAAAATAAAAAGAAAGATACTAAAAATGCAAGCAAGCAAAGAAATACAAAACCATTACAAAACAAACAGCTACAACATATAGGCATTAAAAATTAAGTAAGCAAAAATATCAGAAGACTAAAGAAAAAAAAAAGGATCATATATAGACCAAAATACAACTAGCAATTCAGCAAAATAATTAAGAAAAAGAAGAAAAAAGTGTTAGCAAAATATTGGCTAATATATAAAGAAGAAAAAAAAACATATACAGAAATAAGCTTATATAAAGGTTGTGAAAATAGATCAGAACAGATAACAGACAAGTGTAAAAGATAAATAAGACAAGATCAGAACATGAAAGTAGTTTCAGAGTTACTAATAGAGAAAACAAACAACAAGATAAATACAACATTAAAACAGTTATTAAAAAACAGAAAAATAGAAAAATAGAAAAAAGATGAAATGAAGTTATTAGAATTGAAACTGACAGAAAAATTAAAAATAGAACTAATTAAAAAACAAAAGTTAAATGATACAATTACCAGTTAACAGAAATTTTGATATGAAACAAGAAAAAAGACAAAGAAAAATATATCATCTATATTGATAAAGTATTATATAAGAAGAAAAAAGAAAACAATATAGAAAAAATAGATATTGGCTAGTACAAGTAGGTAATAAAGAAGGCTGGCCAAAGAAGGAAACTGTATTTGGACTTAAAGGATGGCCTTTAGCAACAATAGCAGAACTAGTAATAATATGAACAGCAATTTTAACAGTTTCAGAAAGGAAAAGTATAGAAATATATACAAATAGCATTATAGCATTAAGAAACATTAATAAAACAATTCAAAACATAAAAGATAGAAGTATTATAAAGAGAAAAAATGCAATATGGATAATGAACATTGTAGGTTTTATTAAAAACAAGAACATAAAGATAAAAATAATTAAAGTTAAAAGTTATAGTGAAGACAAGTAGAATGACAAAGCAAACTCTCTTGTAAAAAAAAAAGCAACTTGTGAAAATATAATATATACAGAAAAGATCATATATAATGAAATAGAGTATTATTTAAAGTAGAAAAATAAGAAAATCAATATACCAGTAAGACTTCTGTGTAAAATAATAGCAAATGCTAGAATTAAAGCTATTAGAAAAAAAACAAACCCAATAAAAACACTAGAGCCAAAAAACAGAAAATACAATACATAATTAAATAAGTTTTTAGAAAGAAATAAACAAAACAAAAAAGTTCATTGTATATCAAAAAAACTTAATATAAGAAAAGAACAGCAATTAAGTGCATAATGAACAGACTGTCAATACTCAAAAAGTTAAACAAAAGAAGGTTAAAAGTATATACAACTGCAGAGTGCCAGGTATGCTAAGCTAAAAAGAAAGAAATATAAGCACATCTAGCAAGTTGTAATAGACAAAGAAGTTTGTAAAAGCAAATTCAAAAAGTTGCAATAGCAACAGCATAGAATAGACTCAAAGAAGAAGAAAAGAACAGAATCTCACTACAAGTTTTATATGAAACACTATTTGGAAAATCAAAAGCAGAAGAAATCACAAACAGGAAAGTGTTAATAAAAGGACTCATGAAGATAAAAGTAGAAAAGAAACTCAAATAACTCTTAAACAAGCAAGCAACACAGAAGTGCATAGATATAATAACAAAAACAGTATAAAACACCTTCTATGACCAAGTATAGAAAGTTTGATATAAAAAAATACAAGACTGGAAAAAGAAGACCAACATAACAAACAAGATAAAAAAAGATGCTTGTGCAAGAGAAAAAACAGATAAAGAAAAGAAGAAGAATAAACAAACAAAAAAAAAAAAAAAAACAAAAATAGAGAAAGCAAACTAAATAAAGAAGAAAGCTTGAATGACAATCAATATGCTTATTACAGAAGGAAAGAGGCCTTCTGATATGACTTTAAGTAGCTAAACAAGCAGTCTATCTCTAACTGAGATAGTGCAGCAGATTGTACTTAAGTATCATAAGAATGGCTAAGTGATGCTAAACTTAGATATTAAAAAATTTTATATAATTGTATATATATATAGTTTTAAGAATCTTAATAAAGTACTAATATAACTGCTTAAGGTTAAAAAAAAATAAAATAAAATAAAAATAAAAAATATAATTATATAAATAATTATAAAAATAAGTTATATATATTAGAAACTAAAAACTGATATAAGTCTGAAGTTTATTAAATAAATATATAAAATTTGTTTTTTTTAATATTATATAATTATGCAAATTTAATTATATAATATTACAAATAAAAAATACCAAAATTATATTATTGATATTTTTAGTTAAAATATATCAAAAATATAATTCTAGTTATCAATATGCATAAATATGTAAGTTTTTTACTATATTTTAAATAATATTATTAAAATATTAATATTTTTTTTTTTTTTTTTTTTTTTTTTTTTTTTTTTTTTTTATTTCAATAACGTCAGAGCAGAAACTTTATTACATTTTTAAAAAACAGAAGTTC
>CAJVQA010000521.1:0-33239 GCA_910591915.1 Cetraspora pellucida
TTTTTTTATTAGAACGCAGAAGGCAGTTTCATAGGTAAAATTTCGAGTTAATGGCGATTTTTTAAAAAGACGTGATTCTCACGTTACACCTGATCCTTCAATCTAATTGGCTAGAATCACGTGCCGGAAAACCCGAATTGGTAGAGCTGGTAGGTGTCCGGAGACTTCTCCTGTCTCGTATTTGAAGATCAGGTGACTTAACAGTACTTTTGAAAACCAACCATAATACAGTAATAAAGTAAAAAAAAAAACGATATGAAAGGTTTCATTAGAGCTGTAGGACTCCATAGTCAAAAATAAGATCTAATTCTCGTCCGTATAAACAAAACGATAGCTTTCGTTTGTATTTGAGTACTATTAAAAGAAAACTATACTTCAGGCTTTGAACTTATAATAAATCAATTCAGCTTTGAAAATTCAAAGTCTGAAATATTTATGTCAATTTTTGTAAAATACAGATAAAAAGGGGTTGGTTTATGATGTTTCACACTGTATAAAATAAACTTATTTAAATACGTATTTAAATAAATTTATTGTTATATTATCAAGATTTTTTTAAACCTTTAATTAAATACTATAATCATGCATGTATATATGATTACTTTCTATTTTTGCTTTTTTACTAACTTTCTCATTCTTCACTAATCTCTAGTTTCTCCACCTTTTAGCAGTTTCGCCAGTTTTGCCATTTTAAATTTTTTTTTTGGCAAAAGTCGAACCTAGTTTTGATTTTCGCCTGTGGTGAAATCTCTGGTTGCCTCTAGTTGATTGACAATTAAATCATCTACTAAATAAAATGAAAATATTTTTGTAATATTTTTGTAATATCTTCTGAAATTGGTGCTGCATTTAAAACAGTCGTCAGCCCTTTACAAAATTTTTAAATTAATGCCAAAATCGATATATATGTCGCTTCTGGAGCCCTTTATATATCTAAAGTAGTGTCCTGGCTAAAATTATAATCTAATGCATCTAATTTCGGGGGCTTAATTTTAGTCAGGCGCTACTTTAGATAAATCGCTACTTCAGATGCGACATAATACTGGTAAATCAGTAAAAAGGCTTACTTACCAATATTTTTCAAAGCCTCAATATCTTACCGCCAATAAGTCCTATTTCATTTTGAAAAACTGACCAATCACCTTTTCCAAAGCCTTGTGCTTCTATTTCGCTTAGCAGATGATTCGTTCCTGGAAGCAGAGTTATAGCATTATCTCGTGTGTCTTGGGAAATTTGAATGATGGCTCGTCCAGTTGGCTTGTTCCAGTTGATACATATGAAAATAAACATAATTGAAAAATTGTTTGCATATAAAACAATAATAAACAATGTAGATACAATTATATTATCCACGTTCACTAATTGACTTTCCATATATTCTTAAATCCAAATTCCGTCATGACCAATTATTCCAACATGCCATACCCTTGCACCTGCCTATGTGGTAAAAAAATGTATGTTCCATGAGTTTTTGTCGATGGCAAGATCTACTGATTGATAACGGTATAATTATAAAAAAAAATTTGCATTGAATGAGTGTCGAAACGAATATATGGCCGTGTCCACCAGCTTTTTGCGTATACTTGACACTTGTTATAGTCGCACCACTAAAGACAATGTGCGGAACATCGAAAATTCATCTTAATAAAAATTAAAGTTGTGCTTGTAATCGAAATTGCTGGTTGAAGTTCTCTAAAAAACGTTACTAATAATATTAATCGATCAAAATACTAATATTTTAGGTTCAGACATTATTTGGACTCATGTTATTGAAATGTAATTTAATATAAAAATTTTGGTTACACGAATCAAAAAAGTCAAAAATTTATTTTATTTGTTTCAGACAAGCGTGAAAAAAGATGGTAACAATGAAAAAAAACAACAACAATAAGTACACATAAATAATGAATTTCAGATACATATTGCCAACAGGAATACAGCAATTGTCTAAAACTAACACGTAAGTAAGGATATTATTAGCTCCTCCCTCAAAAAAAACATACAAAATCCAATTAATGATTATATATTCATATAGTCCTAAAAAAAAAAACCAATTGAGCAAAGAAAGCATAAAGGATACTAATCATTATATTTATTATCATTTACTTTAAAATTGAAATTTGGATCTTCTTGTGTGAAAGGATGTTCTAAGAGCCTTTCAGCTGTTGGTCTGAAACTTGGATCTCTATTATTTAAAGAATTTAGATAAATACAAACGAACTGAGCATGAGGACGATGGTGTTCATCAGTGATATCTGAATGGTCTAAGTGACAGATTTTAACTTGTCATTAGAAGACATTCAGTCACTCGATTTGATCATGTTTATATATCATTGAGGAATACCATCTGGCCACTCGAAAAATAAAATTGTATATATCACTTGTACAAATTCTTACATTATAAAGCATTGGTTTAAGAAGTCCATGGCCTCTTTTGATATTAACTCTTTGACATCATCTCTTATTGGAGGCGCTTTTTTCTCGCTTCCAATCTGAAATATTAATATTTGATGAGAAATATAACAGCTAGAAATCAAAACCCTTATAATAGTACCTTATACATTGCAGTGATATCCGTAAATGGAGCCCAAGTCGCTCATCAGTAAACATCTCCAGTACCACACAACCAAGAGCCCTATAGATTAAAATTAAGTAACAAATTAACCGTATTAAGAAGTGAGGTTATATTAATAAGAGTATTATTATTGTCATTTACCATATATCTACTTCAGGGTTGTCACGTGGGTTAGTCCAGTCCACTGGAACACGTGTTCCAGTCCAGTCCAGTCCATTGGACGGTCAGTAGCTGGACTTAGATAATATAGTCCAATTGTAGTCCAATAAATATTAAATAATCGAAAGCCATAATAAACATTTACTACCTTTGATTTACTATTATTTTTTATTTTTTTAATATATTATATATTTATTTTATTATAATATTAACTGATTCTTACAGTATATCTCAATGTTATAATATAAAATTGTGCTATCGAATATATTATTTTGTTGTAGCCAAATATAGCAATTGTTATGATAAGTTATTTGAGCTAGAAGCAAATTTTATTATTCAAAATTTCAGATGTCAAACCGTGGGTATGTATGGTGTGGCAGAATTGTCATAATAAGGTTTATAGAAAATAGTGTAATTAGAGATTAATTAAAAAGTCAAATGTGTATGATTAAATATGACATAATTAAAAATAGTCAAATTGAGTATATAAGTAAAAAGTGTAAATACAGAGATAATAAGTGTTTTGCTTACCAAATATCCTATTTTTGAATTGAAATACTTGTTCTGATTGATCTTTTGATGGTTAACAGAATATGGTGTGTTCAATGTTTGAGTTGGAAACATCTATGAAAATAGACAGTCAATAGATCGAAAAGGTAGCTAAGTAGGGACCACATTTACATTATCTAACTAAGGGCAATGTTGTGGCTTGAAGTTACATGTAATCAACTAATCTTCACAAGATGGCTTCAAATATGGTTGTAAATCAACTGCTAATATCAACATTGAACAAGTTTAGTACAAGTTGGTTAAATATAAGTAAAATTAATATCTATAATCAAGAATAATTAATTTCTGAATAAAGAACAAGAAAAATTATAACTTAATCCTTTTTTTCAATTAAAAAAAAAAAAAGAAACTTGATTTTTTTATAATAATTACCGTATTCTACTTTACTTTGACAGCTGGCATGCTTAATGTAAGTAAAAAACTATCAGCCAATATTATATAATACAAACTAAACTGCTTATAATAATTTTGGCACAATCTTAATTATAATATGCATGCATACTTTTTGAAAGCTTTAAATAAATTAAATAATTACCTTTTTTGAATTAGTTATTAATTGAAAGTTAAAAAGAGATAGCTTAACATCAATTACTATGTTTATTCAATTATTTCAATCACTAGCCAATTATATTAATTATATTAAGAGATATGCTTAAGAATAACTTGAATTACTTGTACCTAACAGAATAAGCAAGTATAAATATTAATAACAATAAATACATTAAAATTTAAAAACTAGTTTTATAATTAAAGTACTAAAAAAAAAATTTATATATGAAAATTTGTAAAGAATCTTTATAATTATCAAATATAATTATAATTAAAATAAATATAATTAATATTTAAACAATATGTAATAACAATTAAACAGTTATATTCTTTATAATTTTGAATCTTTTATTAAAAAAATGTTCTATTATCATCGATTAACTTTTTATATTGAAGTACTTGATCAAAAGACAAATAGTTTTAATAAATATGCAATATGTTTAGCTTGTCTTGAAATAAAAGGTTGTTCTTATGCTCTTGAAAAGCAATTTACTAATACTAAAAAATGTTGTAAAGATCATTTTAAAAAATACAAATTTTTTTATCAAAAATATAGAATAAACGAAGCACAAGCTATTATAGATGATACAGACAGTGAAGTAATTAAGCAAATGTGTCAAGAAAAAAGATTCCATATACATAAAGATGATAATAATAGATCATCAAATTATGCATCAAGTTCAGTATCTATTGTATCTAAATTCTCAACAAATAATGGACCATTAGATAATTTGCTTATTGTCAATTTACTGAAAGTAATTTTAATAAATTTAATTATCTGTTATTAAAAGCAATAATTTCAAATAGATGGAGTTTTTGTTAGGTTCAAAATTCAGATACTATCACATTATTTGAATTTATTAATCCTTCATATAAGCTTCCTAAATGACAAAAATTAGATGGTAAAATTTTAAGTTGTGTTTCAAATCAAATAGTTGCGAATATTAAAAATAAGGCCCAAAAAGATTTTTATGATGTTACTCTTACTATAGATAGTTGGACAAATATAATTAATCAATCAATTATAGGAAGTATTTTACTTACAAGTTCTGGTAAAGTTTTGGTTTAGCAAATGATTGACATTAGTAGTGAAAGAGCACATACAGAAGAAATAAAAAATAAAATTAATGAAATTACAAAAAGTGTAACAAATAAAGAAATAAAAGTAGCAGCAATTGTAACTGATATTCATTCATCATATGCTGCAGCAAGAAAACAGCTTCAAGTTGAAAACCCACAAATTACATATTTATCATGTTTTGCATATCAAACCAATTTATGTATTGGTGAAATTTTTAAAAAATTGAATTTATTTAAAAATACTGCATTAAAAGCTACACTTATTGCAGTATACTTTAAAAGTAAACAATATGCTTATTTTACTGGAAAACTTCATAATATTTAAATGCAAATATATAATAAACTACAGACTTTGATTATTTCTAGTAATACATATTAGAATAGTTATTATTACTGTTTTGGAAGTTTTTTGTAAACTAAAGAAGCTTTAAAGATAATTCCTATTTACTATATATTTTTATTATAATTTTAAGTATTTATTAATTATTATTTAAAACACTTATAGCATGATATGAATCTCAAATTAATGAAGAAATTGAAATTGAAAATAATTTGGTATTACTTAATTATATTTGTGATCTAATTAATGATTCTGAATTTTGATGAAATATAATAGTTATTAAGTGAATTCTTTTACTATATTGTGCTTATTTAAATATTTTACAAAGAGATAAAACACGTTTTTATGATGTATTTTATTTTTTTGATTATTTTTATCAATTCTTATCTGAACTTTTAGATTTACAATTTAGTATATGATTATATAATCATTTAGAAAAGCAATGGTAATAATAGAAATAACTAATAATTATTTTATTTTAGGTTCTTTATTCTAAATATTGGTTTGATAAATTTAATAATCATTTACTATATTTAAATTAGGTTGATTTAAGTAAATATTTACAATACTATTATATTACTTGGACTGGAGTTGAGCCAAAAAATATTTTACAAGAATTTGATAACTATCAAACTAAAAAATTTCTATTTAATGATAATTATTTGAACAGTTTGAATAAGATGTATTTGGCTATTGGAATTGGTGCTCAGAAAGTATAAAAGAATTAGGATTTGTAGCAAGTCAAATAATGAGTATTTGTATAAATGCTGCATCAGTTAAAAAATTATGATCTTTGATAGGTTATTTACATTCTGCTTCAAGAAACTGATTAAAAGTAAGAAATAATCTTTAAAATTTATATATAAATAAATAAAAATTAATATTTAGTTTAATTTATTTTTAGCATACTAAGGTATTAGCAATGGCTCAAATAAAAGGTGTAATAAATTAAGCATACTGAAATCATGAACTTGAACAAATTAAACAATTATATTATTCAAATGCAACTACTACATTATATAAAACTAATAAAGATATAACTCAAGAACCAGAAGAACTAACAAATATTATTAAACAAGAACAAGAAACTGATAGTGAAAATGAATTTCAAGATTCTGCAGATCTAACTAAAAATAATTTAGAAAAAGTATTAAGTTTATGAGAATCTATGCTTGAAAATGAAAAATTATATGATTGGAATGAAGAGATAACTGATTCATTACTTAATGCTGAATTATCATCTGATATTCTTTTAGATCATGAACATCCTCAAAGAGATAAATGTGCAAAATGGATTCTTGGTAAGCCATTTGTTAACAAATTAGATCCACCTTTATATATTAATAAATTGTAATTTTTATTTTTGTTGTTATTTGATGATTTTTGAATCTAAATTATAAGAAAGATTTAGTATTATAAATTTTTTTTATTTTTTATTTTTATTTTATTTTAGTTTATTTTTATTTTATTTTATTATTATTTATTTGTTTTTAATCATAAAAAGATACTTATAAAAAACCAAACATTATAAGAGAAATTATCAGACAATAACAATAATTAAAAATATTAAGTTTATTATAAATATAGTCTACTTAACGCTAAACCTTCAAATAATATTTAAAGATATTAATTTTTGAATTATCCGGTTATAAAATTAAGGTTCCAAGTTATCTTAAGATTTTTTATATATATTAAAAATTAGACTTTTTCTATCGTAAAAGATCTTTATATATGTTTAAATAAGCATGACCAATGTGTAAATTTATTAAAAATAGACCAATAAGGTCCATTGGACTGGACTGGACTGGACTTATTCCAATCAATTAACTGGACTTTGTCCAATGACAATAAACTGCGCCATTTGGACTGGACAAAGCAACTGGACTGGAATTATGCAAAATCTAGTCCAGTCCAGTCCAGTAACTCATGAGAGACTGGAATAAGTCCAATGACAACCCTGAGACTCTAAGTATATAAATTTTCTAATTCTTTTACAAATATAATTTAATTGTGTTTTACTTATATTTACTGGTAAGTCCCAGATTATTAAGTAATTGGTATTAATATCTTCTAATTCTTCATCTGTAGTAAAGAAGTTTTCTTCTTCTTCTTTCCATTAACTTCATGTTTAGGATTCTTTCTTTTAATATTCACTTGCTTGATTTGATCTTTTTTTATAGTTTTATTTCTTGATTCCTCTAAGATAAATTTGAACCACCTTAATCTTGTAAGGTTTTTTCAAAGCAAAGCCCTATATAATATAGTACGCCTAAATTTAAGCACAATACAGCAAATTCAACAGTACAAAACTTATATACCTCGGTTACTACGCAGTTACTATAAGTGTTTTCATGAAATGCTTCCTAAAATATTAATGCATGGTTTTCGGAATAATTCCAATACATCACGAATAATAACTCACAGTAACGAGTAGTCAATAATAATATACAATATCGTAGAATACAATATTACTATCGCGTATTTTTAGAAGAATCTGATAGATTTGATTTATTTTCAAATATTTGCAATCCTTAGTAAAAAGTAAAGAGCTAGTTTTTAAAAAAATTCATTGAATAAAATATAATAAATTGCATATCGATATGTTTATTGATAAATTCCTTATAACGGATTAAAAAATTTTATAAAAATACATCATAGATATATATATATTATTCCTATTCTTTTATCAGCAACTCTAAAATCTTTTCAATTTTATATTCCATACGTTTAATCTTCTCTTGTAAATCATCAAGGCCAGGTTGAATATTAACGTCAAATTCCTGAAGGGCTTTTTTATCACTAGTAGTACTTACCAATCTACTAGCTTTTAAAACTTGTGCAACACCTTTCAATTTGTCGTTAGATTTGTTTACATTATACTTATGAAAGCTGATAGAATCATCGAATAAAAGATCATCATCATCACTATCTTCGTTTTGATCATAATCAATACTCCAATCTGAAGTTAAATCGACATTCTCATTAAGCAAAGATCCATGTGTTAACTGATATTCTTCGGCTTTTGTTAACCATTGAGCCAAATCATCAGCTTTTCCAACGTAGTAAATGTAACGTGAATCTTCGCGTGTTGTGCCAAATAGTTTTTCCAAAGTCTCGTACTCAAAGATTAGATCCGCTCTGTATTTCAAGACTGCATCTTCACCCGATGATTGAGCATCGTCGAATGCACCTCTGTTATTTGTTTAAATATCGAGAAAAGTAAGAACATGAAAAATTATATATAACGTGGTAATTAGGGATGGCATGATCGCGAGTCACAACTCTATTAGATTCTAGTATACTCGGATCGCAACTCAGCTCGTGCCTTTGAATCGAATCGAATCGACTCGACTCAGCTCAATTTTGACAAGGTAAATTTCAGAAATATGATCGTCAAGCACGAGCATGTCGAAATGTTGGCTTAGGATCTAGAGTTGATGAACCATTCAACTCGACTAGCACAGAATCGATTGATTCTGTTCGAGTCGAGTCGCGACCATCCTATAAACATTACTTACGTCATGAATGCAATCAACATATTTTGCATAATTGTGACGAGTAAGATACTTGCAACTATCAGGAATAAAAGTTAAAATTAAAATGCACATTTTCACAAATTAGTTTACATCATATCCGCCTTGAATACATACGAAGAGTTATTATGTCAATCGGTAGAAAATTCCATTGATCAAGTTGATCCCATCTACCATTAACCCAAAAGAAAACGCTTTCTAGTGATTTCCAAAAGTTCGAAAAGTAATTATCATTAATATCAAGGGGATCTGATGATTGTGAGATAACAATTTCAGGAAACAAATTATTCGTTGTCGAATTTGGATCTGAGGCATTTAATATTTGATAACTTGTTCCGCTGGGAACTAGATTTATTTGGTTTGGGTTTCGTAACAGAATGTACCTATACACGAAAATAATTAATGTTAGTATGAAATGAATCAGAGATTGCAAGTGTTATTTTTAATAACGATAAGCTTACATTGCGTGTCCTATACCAAAGACAACTATTATCATGAATGCTAAAAATGGCCAAATTTTTGTCAAGATATTCATGATAATATAGATATAAGTTGCTGAGCCTAAATAAAAAAAAAATAAATTCAAAAGCATATACAAGAATGCAAATAAATGAGTTTTATAAGTTTTATACAGTACTTAAAAATGACAATTTTTATATCTCGATTTATTATTGATACCTCTGTAAATTCGATCGCTATCCGATGAAAATTTTCTATTTAAATCTTACAAATTTGTAAGATTTAAATGAAAAATTTCATTAAACATGATTCAGTGATTATTGAGATATCTTTGCTCAAAGGTTTAAAAAAATTTGGCACAACTTCTACTTTGATATACATTTTATAGTTTTTAAAACTTTGAAGGTATCTTGACAAACACATAATCAAATTTCGATTAATGCCTTTGCGAAATTTAATTTACAGGGTATTAATAATGAAAGTGAGGGCATAAAAACAGTCCACTATATAAATTATGAATATATTGATACAATACTTCTAAAGAATCGTAACAACAAAAGCTATAAAAAATAATAAGGGTTAATAATATTTTACACAAAATACAATAAATCGAATTACATACCAATTGTGCCCACATAATAAGAATGGTAAATGCCAAAGCAATGCTATACGGCCTTTCTGGAAGTGAACCAGGCTCCAACGTTATATATATATTCGACGTAATAACTAGGCACATTGGCATAATACAAGATGCCAAGTCAAGTAAGTTATATACACTAATGTATTTAAGGAACCCTTCACGCCTAATTTGCACAATCTCAACAATTATTAAATAATATCCTAAATAAAAAAATAAACCCTGAAGAATTAAATATAAAGTCCTATCCATAATAGGTTGTAAATTCAATCCATCATCTGTCAATCCGGTAAGGATCGCGAATAAAACAGCGAAAACAAAATAAATGAAGGAGTGACGTAAAAAATGGTTACGAGCTGATGACCATTTGTAATCAATTATCGCTGCTATCGCAGGATTACTAAATACTACATCACTGTTATCGCGACGGATTGTACGAAGGAACGGGCTACAATGTGAGTCTTCAGTGATGATATATCCGCGTGGCCAAATTAGCATTTTTAAAAATCGTAATATAAAAGGAACTTTGGTATGATCTTTAATAACGCCCGGAGGATACACGGTGAAATCTAATAATATAAAAGAATACGATATATGAAGCGTATGAATTATTTTATATCTACTAATTCTTTTTAGTTATTTTTTTAGAAGGTATGATCGTTACCTGGAAGAGGGACCACGCGCAAATTAGATAATACGGACGATGAGTCACGTTTAATAATATCATAAAGTCTACATTAAATTATTTTAAATTATATAATCCTAAAATTGTTGATATAAAATAATAACATAAATACATATATA
This sequence comes from Cetraspora pellucida, assembly GCA_910591915.1. Taxonomy (NCBI): domain Eukaryota; kingdom Fungi; phylum Glomeromycota; class Glomeromycetes; order Diversisporales; family Gigasporaceae; genus Cetraspora; species Cetraspora pellucida. The sequence continues at coordinate 10,707 of CAJVQA010000521.1, forward strand.
CCCATATTTTTTATTCTTGATTTTTTCTTCAGCTTCCCTAGCAAGTTGTTCGAACGAAAACATGCCTTTTAAACTTGAAATTTTTTGAATAAGTGATAATTTTTTTTTAAGTTGTTCGGGACTTATATCCGATTTGCGTAAAAGAGCTGGTTTGAGATTCAAAGCATGAACGTTTTTATAATGTGCCTCAAGTAAATCGTCGGGATTTATAAAAGAAACGTCAACGATTATTTCTTTTGCGCCAAAACACTGTTTATGAAACAATTCTTTTACATAATAATCTGAAATTCAAATTTAAAATTAGTAATAATGACAATAGTCATGTTTATACATACTGGCAAACTTTGTTAAATCCCAAATCCCAAGAACTTTGCCAACAGTTAGGGTCGTTAATGGAATAGTATACTTCAATGTTGAATCCAATTCAGGTTGGAATGGGTTTAAAAAAATATCTATAAATTTGAAGCAACCTGAAGTAGAATCTGGAGCAAGTCTAATTTAATGGAGTGGGTTGAAGGTGGGACCAATCCAACTCAATCCAACCTATTAACAACCCTACTAACAATCGCATTACATAAATTTATTAAGTATTACCCATGTTATGATCATATAATTCTGGGATTGCTTGAGATACAGTAACCATCCAACCAGCATTATTCATTGCGTTATCAGAATAATAATTCAAGAGATATCCAACTATAACAGTATCACTACGATTTTCTCCAGCGTACTCAATGGCTAGCTGTAAATCACTTCTTTTTGGTACCAAAGGCCATTCGTATTGTCTAGGGAAATGCAAATTTTTTCCCATTGTTAAATTAGTTCCGTGATAACCTTCGGATAAAATTTTTTTGATCAAAGAAACACATCGTCCACGAATTAATGATTGCATTATTTCATATCTAGCATCAGCCATTCTCCAAATATCAGGATTTGTTGTTATAACTCTCTTTAGAATTTCACTTGTTTGACTAACTAATATATTAAACATACGTTTTTTCCTGATTGATGTTGGTTCATTTCGTCTATAATAAAGATATTCAAGAGCACTACATGCATCTTTCAAGGTATGACGGTTATAAGGCCAATGAATTTGGACGTGTTCTCCTGTATCTGAAAACGATATATCTATGAAAAATTCCCCGTTACCGATTGAAATGCTTTGAACATCAAATGTTGTATTATCAACACTTGTCCAGATGTATTCTAACCTTCTTTTGATTGAATTATCAGTTCTACTCCATACTTGTATTGTTGTTTGTCCAATAATTACTTGATATGTTTTATCATTATTTAGATAAGCTGATATCCGAGGATATTGTCCGAAACGAACCCAGGGCTCTGTATTATATACAATAATAACATCCCTTGGTTCTTGATTTGCATCAAAGAATTTTCCATCTTGAGTAAAAATTATATGATGAACTTGATCCATTTGGTTCCGAGCTTCCTGAAAATTCAATTGAATAAGTCCTGACGACGAAATTGGAGGCGGGTTTAAAATGTTTCCCAAAGAGGGATGATCATTAATTGAAAATATATTTCCATTATCTTCGTCTACACAAACAATAACTCCGCTAGCACTGGCAAATTTATGATAATCTTCTTGAGGTCTTACTGGGATTATTTTTTCAGTATCCTGAACAGTTATAATAGCATTTTCCGATGCACTGAATAAATTCCAAATCACAATAACTGTAACCAATTCCAATGAACTATCATTACTGGTCTCTTCTTCTCCAACTATAAGTAATTGTTCGTCATCATGAATAAAATCTATCGAATTTATTCTATAAAGATTCGGAAACATTCGAGTTGCAATTTCTAATGAATTTTCCATCAAATATAATGATACACTGTTAGTACCACTACAATATGCCATCAGCACATCATTTTTCGAAATTTCAACAATTGAATTTCCACTTGTAATTAACTGGGATAATTCTTTTCGTACATGAAAGACTTTATAGAGTTCATTAGTTTTTAAACTGTATATTTCCAATAATTCCGCTTTTTCTACGATAAAATAATTTTTTTCTATACTCCGATGAAATAATTGCGCTTTTAGTTTGAGATCTTGGATAGCATCGATTTTCCTGGAAATAGAAGTTGGAAATAAGAAATCTTCTGACAATGTGACTGATATATTCCGATTAAAGTTTCCGCTTTTAGTTACGTAATTGGTTCCGATCGTGGTTTTCGAAATTCCTTCTCCGTGAACTATTACCAAGTCAATATCATTACTTGTTTGAAATGGAGAATTTGAGAGAAACCGTACGACTCCACCAATTTCATCCAATGAGGTTTTTAATCTATCACGATACAATGTTGAAAGAACCCAAGTACGCGGAGATACTTTTGCTATAAGTGAGCGACCTTGTTCTACATTATCAAATGATGAATCTTCTTCATCTAGAATTCCTCGAATGCGTGATTTTTTTGCTTGGGATCTCGGGCCACGATTTTCATCGAAACATGAAATACCGATTAATGTGTCCAAATGGTTACCAAGGTTTATAGAATTGGAAATCGTTAATGACCAACGTAATTGGGGATTCGATGTGTTTATGTTGTTAAATCCTTTATAGTTTATTGTTTTTACGGATGTCAAGTTCTCTATATGGCGTACATTCAACTCCAAAGTCGCTAATAAATAATATTATCAATTTTATCATAATTTATGAAATTTTAATTAACATTCAGACTTATCATTATACCTGTATTAAATGTAACAACATTCTGACCATCCGGACTAAGAGCTATATGATAATTTGGACTTTCAAGACCCGAACTCATTTTTAAACAACAAATGTAATTATTTTAATGTTCTGAGCATTAAATTTCATTAAACTTTATCGTTATCAATTTTTTGCGACAAATCTTTGGCGTTATTAATGTCACCAGATTTTGTAACAAATCTTTGGCGTTAATAATGTTACCAGAATAGGTTTAATATTTCTTTAGGGAGTATTTACATACATAGGTACGTACATAAAATCAGGGTCACAGGCTGTTAGTAGAATCAAGTTGGCTGTTATTTGGAAAAGTAGACATGTTTTATGCTATTTAAATCCTATGGATCACTAGTTCCTAGAATTAGAGCTTATAATGAATATTTCTTTGAAATAATCTGACGAATACGTATGTATATACAGATATACTTAAGATAATGCATACTAAGATATGCATACTAAGATATGCATACTTACGGAACACCAGTTTTTCCGATGGGGTAACATAATTCATATGACTTCGTACGAGGTATCGGTATGAGGCAGTCAGGGATTTTACCAAAAATGAGGGATGGCTTAAAGCCCGGTGCGTTCATACGTACATATGTTTTTGATTATTTAAGAGTTAGGATCAGAACACAAAATCTATTGCTTACGTAAGACAATTTCTGTCTCGAGTTTTCTTCATCGGAAATTTATACGTATTAAACAATGTTATATCTGAAGCGAAATTACAATCTGTGCTCCAGTAGCATGAAAAACATTCTGTATCAGGTTTGTGGCGCAGCAAAATGGTTTAAAGTTCATTAATGTTAGGATTAGCGTTTAGAATAAGGTTAGAACTGGTTTGTTAAATATGTTTCAAATAGTCTATACTTAACAGTTACACGAATTTGTTCAATTTTTTAACTTTTTACACAAGAGGTTTTTGAAAATCCGATCGATAACGCTACAGTGTCGCCCCAAAAATCAGTTACGGTTAAACACAATCAAATTTATAGATCTGGTGGTTCAATATGTACAATTGATTTTAGACTTTAATTAGCAATACATTTTTAAATTACAGTAAGTGATAAAACTATACATTTTTTTTTTTATATTGGAAATCGAGCAGAAAGCAGAAGCTTTTTTGTAAGAAAAAAAAAAAACTCGTTCTGAATGCTTAACATGTATTAAAAGAGGTAAAAAGCGAATATGTGAAAAAAGGTTTACTTTATCTGATTTAAAAAAAGCGTTATTGATGATTGTGCATTTCTTAAAAGTCGGTTTTCTCTTCGCGAACATTTAGTTTCACCACCATTAGGAAAACTCTTTTTTCAATATGTTAATAAGGTTCAACGCAATAATAAACATCCATTTCTTAATGAACCCCAACAAACTATATACCCGTCGCATTACCTAATTCCGAAGTGAAATATTGTGATAAGCATTGGGTAAAAAATTATAATTTAACTAAATAATAATCAGGAATATATATATAGTATAAATATTAACTTATTACTATATATTTACTAAGTAATATATGTACTTTAACATATGTTTAGTTAATATGCTTAGATACATATTACCTAGTAAATATATAGTAAATAAGTTAATATTTGTACTATACATTATTGGTTATTATTTAGTTTATAATTTTTTTTTACCAGTAAAGGAAGTTGAGATAGATTTAAGTATGGACGAATATGATTCAAGTGCCAGCGATGTTGAGGTTACAAATGATAAAGCTGTTGAATTAAAAGAAATATCAATGGAGGTACTATTTATTTATTTTATTATTATACAAGCATTTATACAGTCGACTTTGGATATAATGAATCTCTATGTACGAACTCTGGATATAACTAATTCAGGATTTTAAATTTTCATAATAGTTCGACATAGAAGTGCCATGGGTCCTTAAAAAACATAATAATTTTCCATAATGAACTTTTTTTTTCTTCCAGAACTGTCAGTTCGTCATAGAAAGGTTGATTATATTTTTTACATATTAATAAAAACAATTTATAAATGATAAAGTTTATTGAAAATTTGGAAACTTTTTCTCAACAAAGAAAATAGTTAAACGCGATTGGCCTATTAAAGAAAAAACTTCGAGAAGGATAGTACAATGGTATACATGGTGTCTAAATTATTTTTGAAAAAAAAGTAATTTTGCAAAAAATTTCACTGTTACCATATTTTTTACTTGAACTTTCACAAATAATTACATTAATGTATTTTATTTAAGTATTCAAATAGTCTCGACAATAATTTCGGCAGACTAATTGTCTAAATAATTATTTATTAAGAAAATTAATTTAGACACTTATATATAGAAGATGATAATTCGAATATTTTTTTATTGGCGATAGTTTTAATACTTTTTTCGAAAATTTTAATGGACGTAGCGTTAATAAAAAAGAATGTGCATATATAAAATATATGTATGTATGGCGAAAATAAATTAAAATGCAATTTGTATATTGCTTCATATATATTTTTATCGATAAGTCATTAGTATCACTATTTGAGTTATTAAGTACCGTTGTTTAAATATTTTTTTAAACACTACACATGAAATAAAGTTACTCGGATCGTAATTTTGGATAGCTTGCATTAAGTGCTTCGCAGATCCGAATCATCCGATCGAAGTCCAGAGGCTTGGCTTACACAAATCAAAATTTTTCGGTCTACTAAAATATGCGTTTATACGTACGGTGCACGCAATCTATAAACCTCAGTTTTACCTAGTTTAGATAGAGTACTATGATATTGTACCCGTATAAGTGCCACCCGGGTGACCCATGTAAGAAATGTTAACCGGGTCATAGATATTGCTACCCAGGTGACCCGGATTAACTATCCATAAACGCGTAGTGCCAAAACCGATCAACAGTAATGTTCTAAAGTTATTCAGAATGGAATCGATTTTCTGAACATATAAAATCCGGCAACCCAGCTTTTAATTTTATTTTCAAAAAATTATATATATAAAAACATATAAAATTTTTTTTAAAAAAACTCCCCCCAAAATTTCTTTTTTTACATCATGGTATGAAAATAAGTAATGCCCGATTAGAGGTTTTAACGTTAATAATTCAGGTTTATCACGTGAATTTTGTGATACTTATCCAATTAAAAAACCGGTTCCAACCTCTAGCATCATGCAAAAGTTTTAGCAATTCCTTTTAATCACATGATTGATGATATATATGAACTTGTGAAGCAACGGATTAACTATATTAGTGCAAAATATGTATTTTTCGCATGTTTGTGATACGATGAGAAATAAAATCTTCCAATCAATGACTCGCATACTTATTAATCTTTTTTCGTGAATAACTCTAAAGAAAAAAGAACATGGCACCCTTACCTGTTGAGTGTTTATTTGATATTTTCAAACATGTAGACGACATAAAAACACTTCATTCTATTGTGCTTACCAATAGAACCTGGTGTCGTGAGGCAGTTCACTTGCTTTGGAATGATCCTTTTCGATCTACCAAGAAAAGAAATAAGAATATTTATAAAATTATTACGATTTTATTATCGTATACTTCGGCAGGGTATAAGTCGTTCCTTAGGGTTCACAAGAAAAAACTTAACATCCCTAAAGCGACCACATTTAATTATCCACAATTTATAAAAACTATTGATTTTGCAATATTGTTTTTAAGTATTCGTCAATGGATAAAAAAACATATTCGCGCACGTCCAAAATTACGAGAAGACTATTTTATTAATAATGATTCAGAATACGCATCATTTTTTGAGTTTGATGATTATTTCGATGTTAGGGAACAAGAGAGATTAGCATTTGCACAGGCTATATTTGAAGTAATTCTTAACAATAGTTCATCAATCGAGAAGCTTATAATTCGCCTACCAGATAACAGTGAATACTTATCAAGTTGTCTTGGAGCATATTTTGAAGAACTATTTACAACACCCAAGGCCGTTCAACAATTATCAAATCTTGAACATTTTGAATGTAGTGGAAATTTTTTAAAAGCGGATTTCGTTAGAGATGTTATGGAGTATGCATGTAATATCAAAACTTTCGCACTTGAATTGTCAGAAGATGACTATGGGCCGATAGAACAATTAAGTTATGGTATCTCTAAACAAAAAAGTCTGGAAACATTACGTTTGATTTGTAATGATGAGGATGATCTTACAGAAATATTTAAAAGCTTGAATGGAATATCAGGGTCTCTTCGATCACTTGAAGTTACCAATGGAATTCTTGATAGTGATCTTTCAGGGGAATATTTGGAGAAATGTTTCCAATTAAGAAATTTGACCTTTACAAATCTTGACGTTTTCGGAGAAAAAAAGCCATTTGCTAATGTAGTGTTTCCACATCTTGAGGAACTTTCATTTACAGATACATATTTTGATCTAGAGAGTGACATTAAGGAAGATCATCATTGTGGGATTATTACGCAAATTATTCAAAATAACGGGCGATCATTAAAAAGCCTTAGTATACTTGTGTATTGGGATATTTGTCCAGGTATTCCGAATACTATTTCACAAAATTGTCAAAATCTTAGGAATTTTACTATAAGGATTAGTTCTAATGAACTTATACTACGTTTATTTGTCATTCTACGAGAATGTCAGAACTTAGAGACGCTTAGTATTTTAGGAACTCTAAGAGAAGTTTTGGTAGTTGATACATTAATGACGGATTTTACACGACTCTTACAACCAAAGCTTCGTTTTCTCGATATATCCAGTTGGATGTTTGGGTATAAACAATTTATAACACTTTTAGATTCCTGGCCAGGACCTTTGGGCAGTTTAAAGTGTAATGTTAATATTAAAGATCTTAAAAATTTTCAAAGCTTGGTTCGGAAACATTTACGGATGAAGAATAAAATATTAACAAAGTCCAAATTCAGACGAATAGGAAAATATTGGTTTGTTGATGTAGAATGGCACTAAGGGCAAGCAACTTGTTTGGATGATGTTATTTGAATAGTCTATAAATATACGTAATTTGTATATTATTAGATAAAAAATTTAATTAAAATCAAGGGGTCATATTATTAGATTATATTTACATTTAAATAAAAGGTTGTTCAAAACAATTAATATTTGAAATAAATATAAGATTCTATATAGGGCTTTGGTTAAACGAACAGATTTAATTTTTAATTCATTTTTATTATAAACATTTTATAAACATTACGACATATTCGAGGAATTAAGCTAAAATTTGGTCGCCAAATCCCAATTTTAAACTTTAGTTACAAATTACAGATTAATCGGTCAATCCGAACCCCGAAAATCTTTTTTTGGACTTCTGATTTATATTGATAACGCGTCTAACCCATCTTGACGCTTTCGTTAGATATATAAATTAATATATAATGACGCACCATAACTTGGGAATATTGATTAGCACAGTCACAAATCAGTAAACAGGAGGAAACGTACCCGATCCAAAGTGAATCCCACACACGGTGTGATTAATTAAAACTAAAATTATTTATTTTAGTTTTAATTGATCACGCCGTGTGTGGGATTCACTTTGGATCGGGTACGTTTCCTCCTGTTAAATCAGTATTATATATTATTAGCAGTCACTTTAAACGTGCCGTAATTAGGGTAAATGTAGGATGATGTAAATCATTGATTTTTATATTATTACGTTTCGCAAAAGATGTTATGTTGCTTCGGAGATTCCGTGGATTTAAGAATTGCATTTTAAGTCAGAATTTGAATATAAATAATTGAATTACGTAATAAAGATCTAAATCATCCCTTGGCTAAAAATCTTTGCCATATGGCATGTCAATCGCTAAAGTTTGTGTCAGCATGCAACTTACATAGCAAAAATGGTAGCCGGATCATTTTCCGGACAATATCTAATCCGTTGGTATATGGGTAATGGACTAGAAAAACCACCATTTGACACTTGCTTTCAAACGGTGGTTTTCCTAGTCCATTTCCAATATATACAATATATACGTACGTATGTACTATGTATAACCGATAATAAATTTTTTTCTTATTGAAAATGTAATTATACTCATAAAAAAAACTCTTTGGTTGTTGGTTATGTAACGTATGGTACATTTAAAGAAATATATTTAATTTTCACCGATTGAAGAATGTTTAACGTTTAGATCAATTTTTAATGTAATTTGACTAACTTATAATTCAAATTCACTAATAAATTCTTAGTATATTATACTTTGCTTTTATAAAAAAACAAAATGTTCACTAATATTTCAAAATGGTTTAATACTATTTTTACAGTATATCATTAAGTTCGCAAAAAAAAAACCATATATATATATCTAGTTAAAAATTTTTTTATTAAATAATTTTCCCATTGTTTTTATTTTCATAAGGATTTAACATTATTTTCATATTTCATTAAGAGATCATAACACTTTTATATCAAATTATAAAATTTAAAAATTGAGCCCATTATAGAGATGTTCGTTATATGTACAGAGTCTATATGCAATTCATTATATATAAGTCTATTAATTTTTTGTTTTTTTTTAAAGTTGAAATGTGAATTTTTTTGTCCGATATGTTGATAGAAGTTTGAAAAAAAATACAAATCGCTATGGCGAAGGTAATAGAGTAATAGTCAAAGTTAGCGATATAATACTCATGTTTATTATCACTGAATATCAGTATCCAAAACCGTCCGGCTACGTACCATTTTTGCTAGGAATACCCTGCACCAGGAGTTGATTCGGTAAAGGATAATTGTTAGTTAATTAAGTTTATTTACTGCATGAGCATGAAGCAATCTTATTACCGTATTATTCTTATTGAAGAGATGAAAACATATCGATACAGTTTCGTACAAACAATAGTCAGATTGCAAATCTATCTCATCTAATTATTACATATTTAATGTCTCTTAAAAGCATCTTATATATCACCAGGAAACTACTGTATATATAATGAAAATTATAACGTTGTAGTAAGAATTACCTTATTTTTCATTGTTTAGTATGAAGCACATTCTTTTTTATGTCTTCTCCAATCCTTCTTTTGACAATCCTCGTTACAGTAATACACTGATTTACATTTCTTACATCTCATGCTGCAACTTTTCATACATGTTTTACATACTCCTTCAGTCGTACATATGTGCGGTTTTCTGAGCTGTTTTCCCTGAACGTATTCACCACATTTAAGACATTTCCATGCATGCGGTGGTTCATTCTGTAAAAGGAATTCACGATCGTAGAAACGTAGAACTTCCTTTGCATGTTGGGATCCTTCGTCAGGGTCAAGTGTTGTTATTTCCCAGCAACATGCACAAATTCCACTTATTTCTTGATATTCGTGTCGGCTAAGCTCGTTTGGAAATTTTTGGGGTGACTCTCCACAATAGACGCATTTCTTAAAGCCATCAATGTTGTGGTTATATGGTACACTATCATGAATATTAGACATCTTCACGATAAAAAAAGAGAGAATGTTTGCAAGACTTAAATTCTATATGAAAAAAGGATCTAATTAAATTGCTTATCAGCATGTGATCTACCTGTGAATACCCGTGATAATTAACCAATAAATTATATAAGTTTTTAAAAAATTTATCAATTCAGAAAATAAAAAAAAAATCATAATAAGCTTACAAACTATAAAAAATTTATAACAAATGCTTAGAGAACATATATAATAGTAAAAGTTTTAAAAAAAATCATATTAGTACAAATTGCAAAAAGAAAGCAACCAACAACAGTTAATTCTTTTCATTGATCCTTTTTTACAAATTTAGAAAAAACACAATTAGTAATAACTCAAGAAACAGTAAAGGAAACATACAAAAACACACAAAAACACTATAAAAAAAAAGACAAAATACATAAAGATAGTATAGAAGTACAATAGTTAAAAAAAATTAAAAAGCATTATACCAGCAAATTTTTACAAAAATAAGAAATTTTTTTAAAAATATTTAGAATTTTTGAAGATTGTTATTAATTCTGAAAACAACAGATAGTAATATATAATTGATAAATAGAAATAAATAAATATAACATGTCAATTTTGATAATAAATAAAGTACATAACAATAAATAAAATGTAACCAAAAACAAGTACAACATATATAAAAAAGTCTAAAAAAAATCCAAGACATGTAGAAATTATACAAAAATAGTTAAATATATAAATGATAAAAATTTAGTAAAGATCTTAGATGTAGCAAAATCTTCAAGCCTAAACAATATAAAGTTAATAACAAAAAGTTTAGTTTTTTTTTTTTAAAATATTAAGGTGAGTACTTGCGACCCAGGATTTTATTGATAGTACATTTAGCTAATAGTTGCTTTATAACCACAGGAGTTAATTATGAAAAGAGTGTACAACTAACTACTTGTACAACTTTAGTCATTGTCTAATTTAAGTAGTCTGCCTAAAGGTTTTATACTAGCTGCCATATCTGGAACCTGCTTGTAGGTTCCTTATTTAACCACTCTGTTCTTGTATTCACTTATCTACCTACATCTACCAAAATGCCCCAGTTGATATCAGTTCAAATATGTCATGGTCACTAAGTCTTTAAAGCAGTTTACTCATATGAGGAACCTTTGACCTTGTACTAAACCTTTCAGAATCTTTTGTATCTCATTCTTACAGCTGACCTGATATCACTATGGTTGAGACCAACATTTGCAGTTAGGTCATACCATTAAACTACTATGCTTTTATAGAGTTTACTTCAACCTTGATACTAACTTCACAACATATCCTTACTACTTTGGTATTCAATTCAAGTTCCACCAAGCTGCCATTCCAGATAGCCTAAAAAGATAGGTCAAAACCATACACCTCTGGTTTACTTGTTTGCCAGCATGTGCCTTTTTCCTCCAGAACTTGGAAATTCTGACAACCTGGTTGGTTCATCTGATCCTTTCTCAAAGACCAGCACATTTGTCTGGTTTCACAAGTTCTAACTCCATTTCATAAGTCTAGTCTTTACAGTAACACTGTCGAAAGTTTAGGTTATCTTTCTATTCAGGTCTTCCAAGTGAACTTCCATCTTCCTACCTAGTTCCCTTGATTTACATGACCTAAGAACTTATCTTGGGTTCACACCACCCAGTACCAGTTTGTGTTCTCTCGTACAATGTTGTACAAGTGCCTAGACCTTCTAGTCATGCTGGTATGACACGGGTTACAGGTATCTTATTCCAACCAATCATGAAAGACAGTTAGCCATAATACAGAAAGAATTGCAAATTTTCGCTATCACTGGGATTTGAACTCTAGACCTGCCACTTGGGGGTTAACAACCTATCTACTTCACTAGGTCGCCACACCCTACAAAAAGTTTAGTTATAGAAGATGTAAATAAAATTATAGTATATAATTTGTTCTTATATAGACAGATAATAACAAACTTTAGAAAAATAAAAAATGTATAATTATATATACTTCCCAGTTTGCTATAAGTAGTAATTCTTTGAATAGCTAAGTTTAAATCGTACATTATTACCCAAGAAATGTTAAAAGATATTATATGAAAATTTTTGAATACCTAAACCGAACATTTAGAGAATTTGTTAGTTATAAATTGACATGTTAATTTTTCTTTTTTTAAATCTCATCAATTGACATTTAAATTTACTATAATTGTTTTAATAATTGGATTGATGAATTTTAGGGTCCAATAATTATACTAAATAAATTTAATATGCAAATATGCAGCATACTATGCATATGCAATAATTATCGGATTTATGAACCCAAAATTATTTCAGTCGAAGAGATAATCGCGTAATAAATATGCAAAATATTCAAGCTCTTACTGTAATTAATTCTTAACATCTTCTTACTGTAATTAATCCTTAACATCACTTATATTCATTAAAAAGAACAAGTTCATTAAATGGCTCCTTCATTAAATAATTATTATCTTATTAAAAAGAGAAAATTCATACACTATAATGGAGTATAATAACTGCATATATCTGTACGTTTTTTAACCTATAAGAAATTCAAATCATTCGGTTTGCATAGGTCTTATTTACATCAAGCATATGGACTAAAAGTCAAGTGTATCTTTCAAATACACTTTTAATTGTTCCATTCGTAGTAATCTTGTAGACCTCTTATATAAGCCCACTTAAATTCATAAATTCAAGTCAAGATTTTTAACTTTCTACTTCACAGGCAATTTATTCGTATTAAGTTATAAAGGTTGACTAAGATTCACACTTAAAGATTTCGATTTGCTTTTTTAAATTATTGTATAAATAATTTTATTTATTTAAAAGTTTATTTGGACCTGAGAATTAGAACTCTAAGGGACACAAATTATTTCTATTCCTAGTTTTGGGCAATAATGTCTCATTAAAAAAGAGGTTTATAAATTACTAATTGTAAAATAAATAATACTGTATTAATTTACAAGTTATATATGTCAATTTAAGTCGTGTATAGTAATTTTGTATGTAAGTATTTGGTATTGTTATTAGTTAACAATACAAAATGATTCACCGTCAGCTGTGACGCGTAATAGACCAATAAAATTTCAACTTTGATCAACCCGAAAAAAAAGATGAGTAAAACGCAACAATAATGTTTAAATGTACTTTAATGAATTGATAATGAATATAAAGAATATTGGAAGCTTTAATCTTGACAACGAACCTAACAACTAAAAATTACGTGTTCCGTTTTCGATCAAAAATTCACGATCTGATTGGTTTATTAACGTGATTGTTTTGATGATCTATACCCCTATTTTGCTATTGGCTACTGGATCTGCTTTATTACTTATTTAAGATCGTTTTTTCCCAAACTTTTTACTTATCTCTATTTTTTGTTTGCGTTGATACTAATCGTTATTAACTGTATTTTTTTTTTTTTTTAAATTTTTAGCTTTATTTTTTATGTCAAGCTCAGGACACTAAACGAGTTTTTCGTCGCTGTTCCCAAACCGTTCATTCGAGGAGGGATTCTCCTGGCCTTCGGTGGGCCGCAGAGTGGTCCGTACATTTGCCTTTCTAACAGGCACTTGTATGTTTAGAGTGAACCGTTCGTGGGGTGGTCATAACGGCCATACTGTTTTTCTAAAAACAGTAACTCGATGTTACGTCCTTTATAGGATACAGTTTTAGACTGTTATAAACCTAGTCAGAGGATACACCTCTACGTGGTGGCTAGGATGAGTATGCTAATTTTGTTATTTGTTAGCTGAAACTAAGTATCCTGTTTTTTTTTTTTTTTTTTTTTTTTTTTTTACTACAATATTATATAATAAAGAATAAATGTGCAAAAATCAATATAACAAATATTATAAGTGATAAATATATATATATTTGTTAATATCGTTATCAGTTTGAAAAATGCAATATTGTAATTAACAATAAAGAATAAATGTGCAAAAATTAATATAATAAATATTATAAATAATAAATATATTTTTTTAATATCGTTATCAGTTTGAAAAATGCAATATTATAATACTATCAACTGAATTTCCAAGTTTCGCATAACCGAACCATTGCCGCTAATGTTGTACAGATCAAAATAAAATTCTTTATTACGATTTTTATTAGACTATATTAATTTATAATTAGTTTAGTTGTCGTAATCAGTGTCTGAAATTGGGTTGCGGAGCTTACGGACGCCAATTTATTTATAAGTTCCCGCATCTAAAATCTGAAATATATATACGGTTTCGCAAATAAATTTTGTAAATTGGCATATAGATATGTTCGAAATTGCATTCATATGCGCAACTAAATCTATATAATCCGCAAGTTTTTTATTTAGTTGCGGGCCCGCAACTAAATTAAAAATTGCATTTCAGACACTGGTCGCAACTAAGTTGTATGCGCTATACGATTAAAAATAATAGTATAATATATATAACCGAATCTAGTACATAACTAACATATAACTGATATAATTATAATGTGAATGTATTAGTACCCCATAATGCTACTTTCCCATCCCAGCCGCAACTAGCAATAATTCCATTCAACAAAGGATGCCAGCATACATCAATACAAGCTCCCTGATGCGCGCCTTCTATTACCTTTACAACTTTTGACGACGACCACTCATAAAAGAATATACCACCATTTGCATCTCCTGATGCTAAAAATCTACCTTGTTCAGGTTCTGCTGAAAAGTTACAACGGATAGGATGACCGTTCACAAGATGGCCTTCAAAGCGCTGTAATCGATGAAAAAATGTTTGTTTAGATTTAAATTTCGGTCATGCTTCCAAATTAATTTATATAAAGTTTGAAAGTCATAATAACCTTCCTCTTATCTAATTTCCATGGCTTTTCACCACCAAAAATGGCGACATAATTTCCATTTGATTGTGCAACAAAGTGTTTACGAAATGGATGGAATCGAAGTGCAGTACAAGAAAATGCTTCTTGATAAATTTGATTAGATATTGCCGTCATCTGTTTAAAAGGTATAAGTTTTGAAATACTAATATTCACAAATTTCAAGAGATAATGTATATATGATAATTACAGAATCAATTTCCCAAACCATAATATTTTTATCAGACGCGTTTCTGACTACGTAGTCGGAACAAGTAAGAACGTTATCCCCGCTAGGGAAAAATTCAATGTCATTAACACTACCAAAAAATTTTCTAGATTCCTTTATGACTTTATTTGCACGCAAATCCCATGATCGTATTCCGTCTTGTATCATTCCTGATACGAAAATATTTGGTTGTGTAGGATGATAACGAAGGGCAGTAACAACTTGTGGATGAGGAAATGTCTAATTATTTAATTCTTGATTATTATAATATAATTATAAATCAATACATAAAAAATGGAATGAATTATCTCACTTGTATAGTAATTCCAGTTTCAATATCAGATATCTTTGCAGTTTTATCATATCCGCCAGAAAGTATATTGTTAAAGTTAATATTCCATCGGATGTCCTTCACGGCTCCTATTATTAATAAAATTATATTATATGTTTGCCATTAAAATATTAAATCTCTGAATATTACTATTTATTACCATCATGTTTTATAATTCGAACGCATTTCTTTGTTCTAAAAACGTCCCAAATTCTGACCGTGCAATCCATAGATGCGGATGCCAATACCTGTCCTTGATTATTAAAATTTATTATCATAAAACATACTTTCAACGTAATTAACACGTTTAAACAAATTACTTACCAAAAGATCCACACCATGATAAAGAATTCACACCTTTAGTGTGCTCTTTTGGAAAAGATATTATTTTCCGTCTCGGAATGGTGCTAGATCTTTCTACATTGATATGTGCGTGGTCATTCTCCAATGCGGAACGAATTCGGTTTGGAAGACTAAGTAATTTAGTAATAGATAGTTGTGATTCATGGGATGCTTTAAAATCATTTGATATAGTTATTGAAAAGCTTTATCACACGTAAAATTATTACTAGGTAAAATGCATCGTACTTTCTGAGGTCGTGTTTCCATTTTCGGTTTGTATTTTTTCTAAATTGTTATTATCTAATTGTAATCTTGCTCGTTTAGAAACATATCCTTTAATTTCTTTAAAGGTATTTTCTCTCGGCCTTTGGTTGTTATTATACATGGGGTGAAGATATTTCTGTATGTCGAAAATATAAAAATGAATGTGAGAGTGGAAATCGATTTAATGATTTACTATGATCGGTTTCCAGGTTTTCACATTTTTTGAAATCCCGTGAATAATTAACGTTAATTTTAACCAATCAAAATACATAATTTTTAAAATAATTTATCGTATCTTACTATATATATATATATAGTAGAATACGAGAAGAACACCATATCAGATATAAAAAAGCTTATAAACTGATAAATACTGTATGCGCTAAAGAATTTATCGCATATATCTAGAGAATAGATAGTCACAAAACTTTAATTTACAATTGACAAACTCAAACAAATTATAAGAACAAACATTAACCCAAGTCCTTGTTGGCAATTTTTTGTTCTATTGACAAAAATTTTATTCTATTATAAATTCTATTGCTTTATTCTATTGTACTATTCATCTATTGCTGCCAACACTGATTATATTATATACGGGTTTTTTTATTATAGCTGAATAGAATTTTAAACTTGCAGATAACATAACATTATAAGAGATAAGAAAGAGAACCAAATTTGTATACTTCATAGCATAAAAAATTTAATACATCAATTTTTTTTTAACAGCAGTATTAAGCAAATATTATTTGCAAATTATGAACATTGTAAAACATGATGAAATATATACATTGTCGATCTCAAAAAAAACCCCCCAAAAAAAATCTATTTTCTTTCAGAAGAGCCAGCTTCATCATTAAAAGCATTAAATGTTATTTATGATTGGCACCACTGAAAGGCTGTAGATTACTGGTGCCACTAAAAGCTTGCTGATTATTGGCACCACTAAAAGCTTGTTGATTATTGACACCATTAAAAGGCTGTTGATTATTAGCACTACTAAAAGCTTGTTGATTATTGGCACTACTAAAAGGTGGCTGATTATTGGCACCCTTAGAAGGTGGTTGATTATTGGAACCATTTAAAGGTTGTTGATTATTTGCCATAGTTGCAATTATGCTTAATAAAGCAGCAGCTTGTTGTTGGCTGGTACCAGGTTGAAGATGACTCACAAACGCATTCCAAAATTCAGCAATTTCAGGTGGTGGATGACTCATTGGACATGCAATAGGTGGATTAGATGTATTGGGAGTTGCAGTACTAGACGGTACGGTAGGTGAGAAATTATTGTTTCCTACGTTTACACTAGGAGGAACGGCGGATGTTGTCTGCCTTGAAGAAGAATATTCATTATTTCCTACCACATTTGTGGTAGGCACGTTGACACTAGGTGTTTGCGCTGATTGCATATTTCGTGTATTATTTGCTGATTCAGTAATAGGTGTTGAATGCTGTGCTTGTTTGGAGACCGTAATATCGTCTTTAATATGACTACGCAAATTATTCATGACTTGAATTTGATATTTTCTCAAATCTTTTAGTTTGGCGAGTTGTCGCTCTCTGATGAATTCCTGTTCTGCTCTGTATTGAACCTTTTAAACGTGAATTAAAAAACAAAACTTTGCATGGATCATATAAATTCAATTTATTAAATTTACTTTCAACATACCAATATATCTTGAATAGTTAAACGTGCTCGATCTTCACCAGATATCAATAATCTTGCGATTGCATTATTCAAACCGTCCTCAACTTCTTGAACGTTTTCCATTGATCCATTATCTGATTTATTGCTACCATAAAGGATCATTGATACTGATGGACATAAATCCATCGTGCGAAGTGGATTAATTCCCTCTCTTACATCCGCCAAATAATCATGATCAATCATCCGAAAGAACTCTAATCGATGTGATCGTCGTTCTTCTGCAAAGCTATTCAAAAGTTTTTCTCGTTGATCTCGATGAAGCTGCTCGGTTCTTCTCGCACGTTCTCGGTAGAATTCGGCTTCTGAAAATTTATTAATCTGACAACCAGGTGGTTCGACGATATCATCGTTACTATCCGGGTAGTCTGATAGCATTACCCAAAACATATCATCATCCTAAAGTTCGTAAAGTTAAATACTAATCTTTTTTATTTTTTTCAATAATGGTAACAATGGTCTGATTCTTTACCATCCTGTATTATTAAAGATGTAAATGTGTGAAAATTCTCGGCGGTGAAATTTTGAAACTTGATGAAACATAAACCATATTTATACATTTTTAAACTTTAATTACCCGATTTTCCCCAAATGAATCATTATAAAAACAACAGCCATAAATGTCATGACGCGATCAGAATATCATGTTATATTGATGTATATGTAACACGAAATAGGAATTCAATAGATAATCAATGAATTAATACAAAATTTGAATTATAACCATTATAACCTTCTTAAAGATGATATGTTCTTATAGCTATATGTAATATATTTGCATTATTTTTTTGCCATTTTATTTTTTACAAAGAGCAATTATATTTTTTTGGGTTTGGGATTTGTCCGGGTTTTGCCAGAAAGCCTAATCGCACACCTTGTATACCTTTATATACCTAAGAAACCATTCTCTGGATAGCTGATCCTTAGAATGCCTCAACGAAACCACAAACCTTCAGATAAAATACAAAAGAGAACAATCCGGCGAACAAAATTTAAAAAACAATCGCATGATTCAACGGACGATCCGATGGAAATACCAGGATTTTATTATGATCGTGAGCGCGGCAGATATTTTAAGATAATGCCAGGACACACTTTTGGGCATAGCACTAACGCGAGTGGCATAATGACTAAGAGAAAAGCTGAAGGGAATGTAAACCTGTTGACTAAACCAAGGATTTCTACATGTAATTCTCTTCTCAACGCTTGCGAGTTTAATCTGTCAAAAACAATTCATCGACTTCAAAGGTAGTTATAAGATCTAGTTATATAATTCTTTACTATATATAACATAGTTTTTTGATTTTCCACTAGAGAATGGAAAGAGATTTTTGTAAAATCTTTATGCTATGTCGGTACAATTCAGCAAACGATTCCTTTTTCTTTATCACATCGTATTACAGACTTCCAGGTTTGACTTCTTTTACATTAAATCGCACTGCATTCTAAGATCTTATGGCATTCAAATAATCATTTTTATCTAGATACACCCAACAAGCAATGAATTATATTATGGAAATACTGATGGAATGGTCGGGTAAGCAAAGTAAATACATGGAAGATTAATGTGCTTTTAAAATATACCAGTTTACTAACATATTCTTAGCTTGTTAAAGTTCCAGGCTTCATCAAAAACTTGTTCTGAAATTTTTAGCAAGCCATTTGCTTATTGTAACTCGGAGGTTTTTTAACAAAATTTTTTTTTTCTTTTATATCTGCATTCTTAAAAGGCTAATGGTGAATTCATACTTAATTCATAGATAACGTCAATAAGAATAATCGGTGAAAGTTTAATCATGTAAATTGTAAATTTAAACCTTTGTAAACAATTGAATGTTTAGAATTTTTCTTAAAGTTTATTGTTTGCTTTTATAATTTAGTTACACTTCACTTGGTAATCATCTTTGTTCTGGCATATTATGTATTGAGCATTTACCAGAAGTAACCGATTTTGATATGGTTCACGGTAAGATTTAACAATGCTTGTTAAGTTTCTTGAAGTTGCTCTAAATGCTAGCTAGAACTGACAACCCTTTATTGATACCTAGAAACGAATGCATATAACTATCAAACTAGATCAACTGTTTGGACATCAACTTCTTCACAAATTGATGAATGGATAGCGCTTGGTATTTTTAATGTGTATAAATTCTTCATTTTAATAAACTTTCGGTAATGAAATTTCTGGCATCATTGTATGTTATATAGGTGCAACAAACTACATTTCAGTTTTATCGAATTATTCTGTTCCTGGTGCTCGATTCACAAACATTAAAACAAATAGTGATGTTTTTGCTTTGGATAACGACCAGTATCAGGTATTAATTAATGTCGCAGCTGATGCTGAAATAGGTGATGCTGAATTTAGACTTATTTTGATATGAATTTTTAAAATTTTATGGGTGTTTTTGTCCGCTTTTTTTTCAGGGTTGGGTTAGAGTTTAGGGTTAGAATTGATAATTAAAGAGTATATGTGAATTTATCAGGGCTTATGTTTTCAAATCGTGACCCAAATTTCTGCATCAGCCGATTTCAGCATCAACCGTGACAATTAATTCCAAATAAATAATTGGTTCATAATTAAATTATTTAATTATATAGCCTTCAGCTATTTTTGCGGGATGTCGAGATGGTCGACTACTCCTTTTTGATGTCCGTTGTAATCCAAAAAAATCTTCACCGAATGGTGATGGTCCAATGATAAAACAGTCATCTCCAATATGTAATCTTAAACAAGTGAGCAGTTGGTATGTTCTAAGTGATGGAATGGATGGTTCGGTATGTATAAAAAAAGGACAAATTATTAATAATTATAATTTGAAGGTTGATGCATTTCTAAATTTAAAGATTTGATTTAGCTTTCTTTATGGGACATTCGGAATCAGCGAAGGAGTCAAAGCATAGGAGAATCTACTTCTCCTGTATTTAAATATTTTGGACATGTTAATAGTACTAATCGCCGGACCGGATTTGCCGTGAATTCGAATAACTCAGTTGTTGCTATTGGTAGTAGTTTATTCGTATCTGCGTATCTTAATTTAAAAATTATCATTTATTTATTTATCTTGTTAACTGAATTAATCATAGCTGGTCAAGATAATTTTGTACGATTTTTTTCTATCAATACCGGAGATGTTGTACGTTTGCCAATTGGTCCATTCGAGGATACAGTGTCAACAGTTCGATTTTGTGAACGTGATGAACAACAAAATTATGAATTTATTCCGGATGGGGATAATTTAGAACACTATAATAAAGGCGAAGGTATTTGGATTTCGATTGGTAAAGAATTACAATGGTGGAGTGTTCCATAAATATTAAAGGTGCATAATGCGCTAATTTTCAACTGAAGGTTAGTTGTATTATTGCAATTTTGTAGTTTTATAGTGCATGAAATTACTTTCACTATGTATAACAACTGTAAAACTATTAAAAGTGAAAAGGTTTTTTATTAGAATAGTTGTTAGGTATAGGTAATTTCATCACTTTTGATACATTATATATTAATATAATAAGTTAAAAAAGTTTATAATTAATATTTTATCTAATTATTTTCGTGGATCATAATGAAGTCGGATTAAAATGAAACGAGGGATTTCTATTTGACCTCCTAAAACCCACTTTTACATGTTTATTATAAATTTTACCCCTAAACACTAATCCTAACTCTAAAAAAAATGCTAAAAAAATGCATCTCAAAAATTTGTATTTTTCGGTAGCTTGTCTATTTAACATTATCACTCATTTTATTTTAATCTTTCATATTTAATATGTCTTGATGTCATTTTCAAGTGTGCTAACAAAAAGTTATTTATTTGGTTTCTTATCAATTAGTTACTTTATTACTTTTTTTGTATAACTAACAGTATATTAATATGATATTCCTTTTTTTTTTAATGTTAAGATGTGTACTTGCAACCCAGGATTTTATTAATAGTATGTTTCAACTTTGTAATTATATTACAACAGTTATAGGAGATAATTATAAGAAGAGTATACAATTTTTTTACTTATACAATTTTAGATATTGTTTAATTTAAATATTTCATCCAAAGGTTTTATATTAGTTGTTATACTTAGAACTTGTCTGTGAGTCTTCTATTTAAATGTTCTAATTCTCATATTCATCTATTTACTTATTTGATCAATTGTTTCAGTTTTTACTAGTGCAAATATGTCATGGTTACTAAGTTTTTAAAGCAGTTTACTCATGTAAAGAATTTTTAATTTTATACTAAATCTATTAGAGCTTTTTATTATTTCAATTTTCAGCTAATATAGTATTTCATTATAGTTGAGTTTAACATTTGCAATCAAGATTAACTATTAAATTATTATATCTTTATAAAGTTTATACAATTCTAATATTTTTTTTTACAATCTTATTGATATTTTATACATTTTTCAAATCTTCTTATATTATCAATTCAGTTAGTTCTATATAATATAATTTTATGCTTAAACAATCAGTTAGGTTAATAATTTTTTTTATCAAAATATACAAATTATTTGTTTTGAGATTTTTTTTAAATTAAGATTTTTACAGATAATATTATAAAGATCATATTTTTTTTTTTTTTTAACTTTAGCAGTATGCTAGTACTTTATTAGGATTCTTGAAACTATACAAATTATATAGAATTTTTCTGATATATAAGTCTAGCATTATT
>CAJVQA010000522.1:0-33235 GCA_910591915.1 Cetraspora pellucida
CAGGTTACAGGTATCCTATCCCAACCAATCACAGAAGACAGTTAGCTATAATACAGAAAGAATTGCAAATTTTTGCCATTACTGGGATTTGAACTCTAGACCTGCCACTTGGGAGTTGACAACCTATCCACTTCACTAGGTCACTATACCCTGTGAAAATTTTTTTATAGTGCAATAATTTCAAAATTTATTTTACAATATTTTGAAATATTTTGTATTTTGCAAAAATCTCGAAATTTTTTTCATATTATTTCAAAATTTTTGTGCTATGCAAATTCTTTCAAAATATTTCATATCTATAATTTTGTGATATTATTACTAACAAAAATTTTGATGCAGTAACTTCAAAAAAGTTTATCAAATAATCAAATACTATAAAGGATTTACAAAAAAACAAGTACTTGCTAAAATAAAAGATATTTAAGAAGCAATTCAAACAGCTTTTATAGCACAACTTAAATCTCTTTTTGCAAACTCAACAGATACCTAAAAATATTATATAAATGCTATCATTTAAGTTACCAATCAGTCAGTATATATATGCAAAAGCCATTGTTACTTTACTGTATAAAATCTTTTACTTTGACTAATTATCAGAGAAATACTTTATCAAACTGGAACTCTTGTTAACAGATATATCAAAACTAAATTTAGTTGTAAGAAGTTTATTTTCAATTACAAGCCAAAGTGCATTACAAAACTTAGCATTTTATAAAAAAAGACTACAGAATTATTATGACTATACAATAATTCTATCAAACTATTTTAATTTTTCATCTTCAAGAAAACCTCTTTTACTAGTTTATCAGAACATTAGTAGCAAATATAAATTTTACTTTCCCATTGATATGCAAGACCAAAATACAAACTTACTAGACATAATACAATAGCTAAAAGAAGATTACTATTTTAAAAATATTTCAAATAACTACTTTAAGGCTAAACTATCACTTTCAAAAAATTTAAAAAAAATAAAAGCACAAATACCTTTACATTTCCAATTCAAGAAGATGCAATTGCAAAGCACTTTGTTGAATAGATCTTCTCTGTCTACAAATTCTCATTTCCATTTTTACTAAACATTATAATAGCAAATCCTACTGATAAACCCTGGCTACTTGATAACCTACAACTTATTAATAACTACAACATTATTACTTTTATAATTTTAAGAAAACAGCTAGTAAACATAGCAAGAATGCTTAGAGAAAATTATTAATTTTATCAAATATTAAAGACCTGAATACAAATAAATAAATCTACTGATAAAACTAATAAAAAAAACACAACATCTAATGCTAAACAACAATCTGATAAGTCAATTATCTCTGATACTTTACAAGCCATTATAAAATACTTAAAAAAAAAAACATAAATGCAACACATATAACAGAACAAGCAGAAGTTAACAAAACTCTTGAATTTCTTTGTCAACACTTTATTATTGAAACTATTTCAAATAAGATTTTTTCACTGCTACTACTTTTAGCTTCTAACTGAGATATTTTTAAATTACTTTCTCTCTAATGATAGAATATATTAAAATATATTTACTAATAGCAATAAGATTGCAACAATTATTCTACAATTAAAAGAACATTCAAATAAACTAAACATATTTGAATTTAATTTAAATAAAAAATTAACATAGCTACTTACAATGTTAGAAAAATTAATAACATATTGAAAATCAAACTTAGATCAAATACTGTATAAAATTCAACTTGTATATAATTTTAATTACTGAAACTAAACTAAAAAAATCAACAACAAGATTACTAACTCATACAAAATCTATATCTCAAATTTTATATTATATAAACCAAACTAATATAAAACTAGTCTAGAAACTGCACTAATAGTCTGTAATCAATTACAATTATATATTCACAAAATTAATACTCTTCTAGAAACTGTAATTAGCATTAACTTTTTTTTTCTAAACAACAACAAAACTTACATTATCTTAATTTATATTTTCTCAAATCATTATCTCTTCTTAAGAGTACTCAATCTTAAATACTTATTTAAATTACAAAAGCTAAAGCTAAAAACTGGCATCTGATTATTCTAGATAACTTCAATGCTAACTAATATAGAAACAAACACTTTCTAATCTTTATTAATCTAATCTAATAAGCTTTTTTATTATTTATAATATTCAAATATCTACTTGGCATAGTCTAACTAATACAAGCCAAATAGATGATGTTTGGATTTCTTCTAATGTACTACTAGCATTTGAATTTCTATTGCTTATTGATGCTTTACATATCTTAGATAGTAATTACTGCATCTTATATACAACTTAATACATCAATTTTACTTTACAAAAAAGTCCTAAAAACAAAAAAAAGAAAAGAAAAATATATTTATATAAAAAAATAACACAAGAAATTTGAAATAATTTTGAAGACTCACTAAACTTTTTTTTTAATATACAAACTATTCTTTTAGCAGATATAAGCAAAAACAAAATAAACACAACTCTTTTTAATGATTACTTGTACCAAATTTCACACCAACAAAAATAGAAAACTTATTGAAGAAAGTAGAAGAGGCTATTATATAAATAATGGTTTTTATAAAGGTCAAAGTGGTTCTTCTACACTGGACTTCTTTATATATTTAGCAAGCAAACTAAAAGCACATATATACAAGATAACTGACAGGAGGCACTCTTGTATAACAAATTTTAGTAGAAGTCTCGGCTTCTGTTAATGAAGTTAAAATAGTAGGCCTTATAGAAGAATAATAAGCAAGTTTTTTTAACACATTTACTAAAAATTCAAGAATACCTGCTAACTGAACACCACTACCATATTCCTCACTTGGTTTTTTAACAGAAGTTTTTACAAGAAGTGAAAATTTAGCATATTCACTATGAAAGATTTACAGAAATCATCTATTTTGAGAATAGGAGAATTATCCCTTTTCTGGAATTAGGAGTAGCTCTAAGTGGAGTGAAAGGGTCAGCTGTAGAACTAGTGGTGAAGAAATTAAACACTAACATCTTTATCATCAAATAACATTTATATATAGTATAAACTTATTTCTAAAATAAAAACTAGAAGTAGCAATACTATATAATTTTTACAATTTGCTCTGACTGGGGCTTTGTTCTCTTTTTTTTTTTTTTCTTACTATTACATGTTTGTTTTGCTGTTTTGTTTTGATTTGAGTTTTGTTTGTTTACTTTTGGTTCTTTTAGTCATGTTCTTATTTGTATTCAATTTTATAATATATCTCTTTTTTTGGCCCTTTAAAAAGAAGAAAGAATTTAAAGAAAGGATTAAAGACAGTTAATGCTTGTCCTGAAAGAGAAAAATCCTTTCTGGTATAGCTTTAAATAGCCAGATAAGCAGTCTACCTCTAACTAAAATAGTGCAGCAGGCTGCATTTAGGTACTAATAAGGTCGCCAGGTGCTGCTAGATTTAGTTATTAAAAAAATTCTATGTAGTTATTGTATATAGTTGCAAGAATCTTAATAAAGTACTAGCATGACTGCTTAAGAGCAAAAAAAAAACAAAAAACAAAATAAACAGAATCTGGAACTTTTGATTAGCAAAAGTTAAAAAACAATAAACAAATATATTCTATATATCTTTATAGCTCTAAAACTCTTTTTTGTATTCTTTTTAAAAGCAACCAAATTATACTTAGTTTTAAAATATATTAACAAATATTTATACTGTTTTTTTAATAATCTATTAAATAAAAAAGGATAGTAATTCTAGTGTAGTAGTTGGATTGTTATCCTCCAAATAGCAGTCTAAGGTTCAAATCCTAGCTATAACAAAATTTGAAAATTAATCTGTATTATGAAAACCTGTTTTTTGTTAATCAGTTAGATTTAGATATCTGTAATTTTAAGTACAATTAATCAGATTATATTCATTATTGAAAGCTTGGAGCATCTATATGAAGTATAATATTATATATATATAAAGAAATATTAATAATTAGTATTATATAAAACTTCGATGCAAACCTATAATAAAACCACCAAATATAGAAGATCAAAAAACTAAAAAAAACAGAATTTTACTTGAAAATTCTTGAGTAAAGAGGTAGCACAAACCTTTGACAGTACTGTTAAACCAATAGAAGCTTAAAAAACCTTAATAAAAAATAGACAAATGCAATTAGGTAAAAAAATATATAAAAAAGCATATGACTAACCAAACTGCCAGAACTACTAGAAGAAAAGAATACTAAAGTATATTATATTGAGCTATCTGGATTAGAAGTCTAAAAAGTCTGTCAGATTCTAAGTTAGATAGTAAAAGGATAAAAAAAAAAAGTTAGAAAGATAGGTACCAAAATTTGAATAAACTTTATAAAAGTAAAAACAGTGTAATGTAGCAGTTAAACAAATAATCTCTGTGACTGCAAGTGTTAGATAACTATAACATGTTGTATAAAACTAAATTAGTATATAGAAACATAAAGCCTCTAGTAAGTCTCCTATTAAGAGTAAAGTAGCTCTAAGGTACCAATAAGTATAAAAAATTTGGATAAGTGTAGCCTTAAGATGTTTTTGTAATACAAGATAGATTATATATACAAAGAGTTTAAATAGGCAAGATCTATAGCTAGTTTGCAGATATGGCATCTAGTATAGAACTTATATAGCAATATATAAGTGAACTACTTAAATTAAATACTGAAAGTGCACATGTGACTAGATATAACTTTTTATATAAGAGAGGCTTTGATGAAATCTATGTCTTATAACTTAAATAAAACAGTCACAACTCAAATATAAGATATTTTAACATAAAAAAAAAATTAAAATAATCCATTAAATAGCTTAACAAAAATAAACTATTATTTGTTCAAAACTGCTACTTTAGCAGAAATTAATATTTAATTAATTACACAAATATAACTAAACTCATTAGCTTTTAATATAATAATACTAATGAAAAAGCATAAACATATAATTTGGCAAGCATATAACTTTAAAAAAAGCAAGAATAAAGTAAATGAATTAAATTTTATACAAACTGAAGATATTTAGACTTTAAAGATAACATTAGTTAAATGTTAAACAGCATTCTAAAAAGAAGAGCAAATCTGTTAACTTTAAAAAAATTATTTTATCAGACAAAATAGTTATTAACAAAAATAAAATAAAAAAAGCTACATGTTTAAATTTTAAAAATTGAACAAAAAATAATTCTTCTAATAATAACAACTAAAAGAAATAGAAAACAATATATTTTTTATTTAACAATATTAAAAACAATATTTATAACAATTTTCTTAGTTCTATCATTATAACTAAGCTTAAACAAATAATAAAAGCAGTACCTAAGAAAAAGCAACTAAACCATTAGAAATTACAAATAAAGTTCTTCAACATTTACCTTTATCAGCTTTTATTTATTTTCTAATTATATTTAATAACTATATAATACAAAAAATTATTTCCAATCAGTAACAAAAAGCTAATATTGAGCCAATCTCAAAAAAACAAACTTACAACTATGAACTTAACTCCACTTATTCTATTATATTAATTGATTAAAAAATCTTTACAAAAATTTTAATAACCCAACTGACAAACATTTTAATATATAACTAAGTGCTATTTCTATATAATTTTGCAGCCTTTTCCCATTAATTTATATTATAATTAATCTTATAATTTACACAAATTCTAGAAAATGCAATTATAAATAGAAAAAAATTTGAATTCTCTTTCAAAACATTTCAAAGACCTTTGACTCAATTCATATACCTACCTTATACAAGGCACTTAAAAAAATACACATTTCTGACAAGGCTATAAATCTATTAGCATATTTGTTTTCTTATCAAATAAACAGAATAATTACAACTTTAACTGCATTATACCTAGTAAAAGACAGTATAAACCAGAAAGAAACAATCTCTTCTTTTCTTTATAAAATATATTATAACTTATTAATATTAAGAATACATAAAGAACAGCAAAAGTATCTTAGTAGAATTTCTCTTTTAAGTGCAAAAAGATACATATCTCTGTAATAGTCTATATAAATAACTCCTTATAGATTGCATTAAACAAAACTTTTCTTATCAACATTCTATATATCATCTTCTTATTCTATAAATTTGCTAATATAAAAGTCAACTCTTTAAAGTTTACTTTAGTTACAAACTCCTTAGATTTAGACAATACAATACTTTTTAATAAAGAAAAATTGGTTGCAATTAACAATAAAGCATCTTTTAAATATCTAAAAATATAGTTTTTAATTAACAAAAAACCAATACTAATACAAAAAAAATAATAACAAGTTAAAATTAATCTAAAAAAACTACAATTTGCTAATATAACAGAAAAACAAGCAATCTACATTATAAATAGTGTTATTACTTTATGTTTTTTTTATTAATTATATTTTTTATTTCTTTTTTTTTCACAATTAAGCTTACTAAACAGAGCCTGCACTCAACTAATTAAATATAAAACAAGACTAGCACAAGGAATTTCAAATTATTTTTATTTAATTGACATTTATACACTAATAGATTTAGCTTAAGTCCAAATATCAGCACTAGTTACAACATTTTAAAAAATTTAAATCATTTTAACTTTGACACTTTCTTTTTAAAATTATAACTACAACAATTGCAGAATGCAGCATTTACTAATATCTCAATTTTAGAACAACTTCTAGTATTCTTATTATTACAATAAATATACAAATCTATCAAATGATAATAATATTACACATATTGAAACTATAGACTACATATGATAGTAATAACTAATCATATCCAAAAAAGGTTATTAGAATGTCTATAAACCAACTTCTTATAAACTATTCTAAAGCCTTATACTTTAAGAAAAATTTAAGCAATCACAACATTACAAGTATTAAACAATTCTTAAACTCAACAAATACAGAATTGCTAACATGAAATAGCTTTTATTACAATATTAAAAAAAAATAACTAAAGGTTAATGCTTTTGTTGATTCTCCTTAATGCATAACCTTATAACTGCTTTTGCAAACCTATCTTTAGTGCTCTCAGAATTAAACCTTTACATTCTAGCCAATTGAACATTAAACAAAAAAAGCTGAATAATTACAAAGAACTTAATTTATAAGAAAATTTATAATTTATTTAAAAAGTATTTTAGAATCTGATACTATATTTTATACTTGAATAATACTTTAACAGTTTGCCAAGGATGCACTTTAAAAAACAAGTTATATACTTCTAAATACTATTATTTTAATACTATAAACCTAATTTATAATCGTTAAATAGAATATAAGAAAAGAATCTATATTGATATAAATAATTTTAAAAAAGCATTAACTTCAGCCCTATTAGCAGCAAATCAATTTCAAAAACAAAAAAACATTTAGTCTTAGCAAGACCTTTATGCCTATTCAATAACCTTTCTATACTACTTTAGGATACAATAATAAAAGATAACTTTAACAAAAAAACAGTAACATTATACATAACAAATAGCTAATACAATATAGAAAACAATTTTTGTATAATTGTAAATTCTTGTTTTTAATATCTTAATATCTCATTTGATTATTTTATCAACTTTTGGCTTTTTTATTTAAATATATTAATAATTCTGCTCATTTTTGTGCTTACTACAATGAACCTTAGTACCAATATAAAAATATATATCAACAACTCTTTATTTGTAAACATAATTACCTTTATACAATTAGTTCAATTATATAACTATTCTAGTTTAAATAAATAGCAATATATCTATCTTTTTTTAATACTAAAAATAATAATATATAACCAAATCCTAACAGTTATACTTAACAAAGAACTTAAACTTTTCCAAGCTTAAAACAATATTTTTTTATTAGATTCTATATTACAAAAGTTTTTATATAATTGTTTTGTTTCAAAACTTCTTAGCAATCCTATATATATCTACTAAAAACTACTTTAAACCAAATTTGCTGAATTATAAACAGAATAACTTGGTTTAACCAATAGCAAATCTCATACTAACATATTTTACAAAACAAGATTAACTGGTCACTAATTTACAATACATATTATATAAAGAAAAACCTCTAGTTTTAGTGATTGATTTTTTCTTTTCAGTACTAAAAAACTTTAAAATTAAATTACTATCAGAAGAGCTGTTTACTTATCTTCTTTTTTATTAGAAAAACATTATTAAACATCTAAACTATCTCTGTCCAAGATGCTATAGTGCATTAGAAAATATAGTACATCTCTTAACTTGCTTTTAGAATCATATATACCTTACAATCTTAATAATAAACATAGTATAGAAATTTCAGATGACTTAGAAATATCATGTTATAATATACACAGTTTCACTTAAGCTTTTGTTTTAAACCATATTAATAAGCATATTTTATTAGGATTAATAACTACTAATATACTAGCATTCTTTAAAAACAACAAACAAAAAAATAAATATGCTTCTTTTATATATTACAATATTATTATTGTAATATACAATGAGCTTTGGCTTACTTCTAAAGCAATACAACATAATTCAGTTTTTTCAGTCCTATTACTACTAAAGCCTTTAATATTAGCTAAAACTAAACTAACTCTACTATTAGTAATAAATAAAAAAATACAATATTATATTACTAATAAACAATCTTCTTCTTATTATCTTATTAAAAACTAGAAGTTTATTGATTATTCTAGTAAAAAATAGGTTAAAAGTAAAGTAGCTCTTATCTTAATCTCTTTTAGTTTAGTTTTTTTAGCATGTATTTTATATATATAAATTAACTAATTAATAAAAAGATAAAGAATAAACCTTTCTTTAAAACAAAAATAATAATAATAACTTTACAAATAATTATTGCTATTTAGCTTAAAGTTAATAAATTTTCATATAAATAATTATAAAAACTATATTGTATAAACTTTGCTAATAAAGTGTGACAACCTAGTAAAATAATTAGGTTGTCAACTTTTCAAATAGTAGGTTGGATATTCAAATTCTATCAACAGTAAAAATTTAGATAATTATCTATATAATACTTATATTATAGCAACTGTTACTAATAATTGGGTTAGAATACCTGTAATAATGATCATATCAGCATAACTGGCAGATTATAGAGCATCTGTATGTTATACAAAGAAATGCAAACCAATAATCAGATAGTGCAAATATTAGATAAGTTTTTGTGGCTATGTAAATTTATTGAAATTAGATAATAAGAAGTCCATTTGAAAAAATCTAAATAGAGAAGTAGTTGAATCTTTAATGATACTACTGTAAAGGCTAGACTACTGAAAATAAATACTAAAATTATAGTATCTGAACAAGTAAAAACCTTTAGGTTAAAGAGTTTTAAAAATATCATCAACTAGATTACTAAAATAAATTAGAGAAAAAGAATATTAGATCAACTTAATATATTAATAGTCTAGTTATAGTTCTATATAAACTATTTGAATTGGAAGTCTAATAAAAAAGCAAAGATATACTAAAGTACTAGAAAATATGCTATGAAGTAGATGTTGAAGTCTGTGTAAACTCTATAAAAGCATAGTAGTTTAATAGTTAACTCTAACTGCAAGTGTTGGTTCTGTTATAATAATACTAGATCAACTATAAAAATAAGTACAGAAGGCTCTAAGAGGTTTATCTTAAAGATAAAATAGTTCTAAGATTGAAACAATAATCTGGACATTTGAGTATAACTTAGTAAAGTTAATACAGTTTACAGGTTTAAAAAGTTTAAAGTAGAATATTTAAGCAAAGATGTTATATACAGCAATTGATAAAGAATCTTCAGACAGCTTCTTAAATAAGTAATATAAAAAAATTATATATGTAGCTAATTGTACACTTTTTTGTAGTAGTTTACAAAATCACATTATTAAAAAAGTTATTAATAAAAATCAAAAGACCAAAAAGATCATCTTAAAAAAAAAATTTTAAAAAAAAATAAACTTTGCTAACTAAAAAAAAATAATAAAAACTTAAATTATTTTATTCCAAACTTTTAAACTAATTAAGTCAAAGGAGGATGATGATTCTAGTATAGTAATTGGGTTGTCATTCTCTAAGCAGTAGGTCCAATGTTCAATTCCAATTGGCAACAGATTTTGAAAAAATAAACCTATTCTAGCAAACTTATCTGTGATCTGGGGTTTGTAAATCTTGTAATTCTGATTATACCAAGACTAACTTTGGAAGTGTGCAATGTTACACAAATAAATCTGGAAAGTATATACTCAGATTAGAAGCCTGCTTGAAAATCCTGAGTAGAGAGATAGTACAAGTTTCGATGATGCCATCTGTAAAGATCTTGATCTACTGAAGAAAACCTTGAGCAGGTGACTTGTATAAGCAAGAACCTCTAGATAGAAGGTTCACCAATCTGGTCACTGGTTGATTTGGGCATAAAGTCACATCATGCAGAGCTAACTAAATTGGTAGTATAGGAGGATTTGCAAGGGTAGATAAGGTAATAGTAAGGTTGTAAAAAAAGGGTACTGGAGTTGTATGAACTTCACAAGGGTTGTAAACTAGATTTAGTTGTAATTTGGGATACAGAAGGCTCTAGTAACGATGTCTTGAGGATAATCTGCATGAAATAAAACAGAGGTTCTAAGGGTATAGGTAAGCATCTAGAACTTTTCGACTGATATCATATAATAAAGATGTTCTAGTAATAACAGTAAGAATTGCAGTACAGAAGGTTTAAATAGGCAACATCTGTAGTTGAGTTGCAGGTATGACAGCTAGTATAGAACCTATATATAGGCAGACTACTTAAATTAAACACCAAAAGTATACATGTGGCTAGATGTACTCTCTAATGTAAGGTAGCTCCTCTAAGGTAATTGGATCATAAGTTATCATGTTCTACAATACAAAATAAAAAACCCTAGTCCCCAAAAGACTAGTTTATTAAAAAAAAAAAAAAAAAACTAATTAAGTCAAAGCAACAAAAAAATTCTAATTATAAAACTTATACTTATTTTTATTTATATAAACTATTTGATTAATTATATTCTAATTCTAATATCTGTTTATCTATTAATTATGCTATTTATAAAATTAATATCTAAATTATCTTTTGGATCAAATACAATTTTTTTATAATTATATTTTAAATTTACAAATTTAGATAAGTTTTAATTACTTTAATAGGTTTAGATTATAAATAAATATATTAGAGCTTCTGTTCTTAAATATATATATTTTTTACTTAGAACAATAGTTATATAGATAGCAATTTAATAATTAGTTCTAACTGCAAGTATTAGTCTTAATTATAACATTTATATAAAAAATTACATTTTGTATATAGCAACTTTATATAGTTATTAATTTTTAAATTATTAATAAAAATATAAGCAATACTGCATTTTAATATTAAAAAAAAAACAAAATAAAATTAAAAAAAATTTAGTTATAGTTTTTTTTATAAATATTAAAAATTTGAACAAAAAATATTTTATATACTGTATATTTAATTAAATTTGACTAAAATTTTTATATTTTAATTTTATAATTTAATACAATTAAAATAAAGAAAAATTACAGATATTAATATAAAGAAGCTAAATAAACAAGAACCTTTAAGTAAAAAGTACTATTAACTAAACTACTAGAATTTTAACTAAGAAAATTAAAAAAAAAGAATATCAGATTAATCTGATATACCAATAAACTTATTATAGTTTTATTGAATTATCTAGAAATTTAAAAACAAAAGTAAAAGTATACTGAAGTACTAAAGATATATTATAAAATAGTACTAAAATTTAGATGAATTTTGTAAAAGTATAATTCTGTTAAGGTTTGTAAAATAGATAGATAAATTAATAAAAAAAACCCTAAACCTTATTAGCAAATAATAGGTTTTAATACTACAATCTGAATATTAGTACAAAAAAAGATAAAATTAAACCTAAATAACTTTTAATATAAGGCAGCACAGAATTATTCATCTTTAAATAAAATAGTTAAAGTTATATAGATACCAATTAAATAAGCCAAAGAGTTTAAATAGAGCATTTACAAGTAAGAGTTTGAAGGTTAAATATGACAAATAGTGAGTAACCTTAAGGCTGAACCTTTAAATAAACAATAACTAAAATTATATGTATAACTAATTGTACTCTTACAAACTATAAATGTATTTAAAATATTATTAACTAATAAAAATTGCCAAGTTGACTAAGTAATTAACTGTTCATTTAAAAAAAATAAAAAAAAATAAAAAAAATTGATCAAATTTGATCAAATCTATATAAAGTAAACTTTATTTAAAGTTTTAATATTTATAAAAAAACTATGATCAGGTATTTTTTTAACTTTTAAATAATATTCTTAAGAACTATATCCAAATTTAATAAATTTTTGGTTTATTTTAATTATACAAATATAAAATTAAAATAAAAAATTTTTGTTTAAAAATTTTTTATAATTTTGATATTTTTTAAAAACTTTAAATAAAGTTTTCTTGATAGCTACCAAGTTAATATTTTTTTATTTTAATTCTTTAAGCTTACAGAATTAAAATAAAAAAATTATAAATATAAACATATAATCATTAAAAAAACCATTACCCGAAAATAAAAAAAAATCAAAATTTAAAAAAAGATCGTTACTATGTTTACATAGTACAGTCAATCAAGATTGTAGAAAAGGTGGATGTGTCACTGGTGTGTACAACATCAGTCTAATTACAAATATAGTGCAGGTCATATAATGACTGTACTGCAGAGCCTTTTTTGCTAATTACCTATTTGGAACAAAATGAATTTTCTCCGTTAATTTAATAATAAAAGCTCAAGCTCTTGAACCTACAAACCTACACAATAAGATCGTATTTATCAGGTTCGTTATAATCTGCTCTTTAATGTAACAACGCTCTTTTTTAAAATTTCTTTTTATTGTCTGGAGCGTAACAGGGGATTGAAGTGATACCAAAATTCTTGTTTTTGATGTATTTTTAATTAAAATATCAAAAACAACTTGAATTTGCTGAATTTGCTACAATATACAGTAGTTACGTTTTAATATTTTATCACTTTAATCCCCTGTTACGTGATGTTACATTAAAGAGCACATTATAACGAACCTGATAAATACGATCTTATTTGTGTATGTTTGCAGGTTCAAGAGTAATTACGAGCTTTATGTTTTTACTATTAAATTAACGGAGCAAATTCATTTTGTTCCGAATAGAAAAAAAGGTACGTCGATCTGCAGTACTCTAAACAATCTTTAGTGATCATCATTAATTATACTGATGTTGTACACCTATTATATTACATCACCGATTTTAGATGAGTCATGTATATCAACTGATAAATTACAATTAAAAAACAACGAAAACATTGAGAGAAAATAAAATCATAAATAACTCAAATTTTTACTATGCCAATTACAGTTCGACTTCTAAATACAAATTTTCAGCACGAAAAAATGTTAGTTATGTAAGTGTATTAAATATTTAAATATTTTGATCTTTGCGCACTTTCGATTTGGTAATCAACATGACCTGTACAGATTTCAGACGTGCAACACAAAAGATAAAATCCATGATCATAAGTGCTTGCACAATAAGTACAATTTATTTTAAACTCTGTTGGATAAAAGCGTTTATTTGAAAGACATGTGGATCCCACTTATTATGCTATATAAGTTTTTGTTTGCCAAAGAATTTATTCATTAGCTTGATACGTATCCCTTACAACTTGCTATTTATGTAAATTGCTATTTATGTTTATTTGTGCGTAATCAACTACTTGAGATTATCTTAAGACGTCTTAGGACTTCAACTCATACAAATAATAAAATGAAGCACTTCGTTTTTTTTTTTTTTTTTTTTTTTTCTTGCTTCTTTGCCTTATTAAAATTAATACTAACATTCATATTAAAGATTTTGTAAAATTACAATAAACTTCAAAGTCTTATTAAGAGAAATTTAAGCCCTAAACCATGCGTTCTCCACATTCCTTTCGAAACATATCTAAGAATGCAATGAACCATCCAATTTATATGACGGATATGGCTTATATGCGCACGAAGTGCTGTAAACGACACAGAGATCAACGAAAATATAGAAGCAAGGCCAATTCTCTGAAGCAAGACTATCGCCGCCTTTTCTTGGAAGTTACCTCGCTTAAAAGGGAAAATTCTATTCTTCGATCCCTTCAATCGCAACTTTCCCTCGTTGAGGCCTCTCTCCAATAGGTTCTCTGGATTTTTTTTTTCTAATATCTGAAAATTAAAGTAAAAAAGTTAAACCCATACATATTTCCTATTTTAACGATAGTACCCATTCACATTTCCATAAATATTTACAATGTTTATCACTTATCGTTATGTATCAGTAAATTTATCGTCATAAAAATTCTAAAAATAAAAAGCCTAAAAAATGTAGTATTTCATGTAGCGATAATTAAATAATTACATACAGTATAACGATAATTTCGATATAACAAACCTCGAAAGCTGAAAGTGTTATAACAAATATTTTTCCTATTAGAAAATTGTAAAATTACTTCGATGTAATGTAACTGGTATGTCGACTATCAATGTCAACAAATGGTGATACTTAATCGTTGCATCCAATAATTTATAAAGAATCGATTCCGTGAATTTCATCGAAAATCACTTCCAATTTAGTTCACTGATAATTAATTTACAGACAAGCTTATTTTATGATAATTAATTAATTCATTTCAGCAGTTATTTCATAGTAGTCACATCGTTAATTACGAAGCAATTTACAATTTATCTGTAAAAAATTATGTCGTGTAATAAATACCTTAAAGTTAGAGGAAATGTCACACAATTCTGGATGTTAATGTACTTCTATAAGAATATTTACACAAAAATTTAGAAAAATCTAGTAAAAATTTAATAATATTATTTGGAAGGAATCAGTATAAATGAACCAAATTTATTAGATAAGTTTGTTCTATTTTACTGACCTCCTTCTATTTCTGGATTTTTCTTATAACCTAATAATTATTATTAAGATATTTTTGTTTGTTAAATTGTAACTTGTACCGTATAAATTATATTTTATAATAAGGTTACTCCTGTTAGTATTAATCTTATTAATATTAATTTCTTATTAATATTAATTTCTTATTAATATTAATTCCTTATTAATATCAATTTCGTATTAATATCAATCTTTTATTAGGAAAAAAATAAGATTATATAAAAACTATTTTGCTATTATTTTTAAATTATTTTATTTAATGTTAATGTCAAGTAGAAAACATAAATATTAGTATATACGTATATATGATAATTTCCATGGAGTTATTCTGTTGAGCATTAAGCAATTTCTTAATATTAATTAAAGAAATTGTGTTACTAAGACATCGCACAATAAATGTGCTACGTTTTATAAATTGCTGGAATTCTCTTAAGACAGTCTTTAGTCAGTTTTACTTGTATAATGCAAACAACCTTTGCAAAACCGCTTTGACAGCCTTTTTCTCTTTTGAACAGCGCTATTAGTGCGATGCCAAAAACACGCAAGGAGATCAATTTAACGTATAGGAGAAACAAAAAGGCAAAATATGAGACCCTTGAGAGTCAAATTAAACTTCTTGAAAGTGAGAAATCACGATTTGAAGAAGAGAACCGTCAAAGAAGAGATAATCTCCAAAGTCTGATTGATAAACTTCAGGGTAAGGTAGAACTTCTTAAAGAACAGAATAAAGAACAGAAATCAGAATTTGAAGCAGAAATTAAAAATGTTCGAGAACAACATGAAGCAGAAATCCGGGATCTCCAGGAACAGCATGAAGTGGAAATGAAAAACCTTCAAGAACAATTCAAAATTAAAATTAGAAATCTCCAAGAACAATATGAAACAGAAATGAGTAATCTCCGGGAGCAGCATGAAGAGGAAATAAGAAATTTCCAACCACAAGAAGAGTATGATTTCTCATTAGATAATCTTTTCTCATATTGTTATTATCCTATTGTTTTAGCTTTTCACATATTACAGGTTTATTTCTGAAGAAACATCAATGAGCCTTAATAGTTTCGGTAAGAAAGAGCAGTTATTAAATGTTTTCAATAGATACTGTGATAACTATATTCTTCGAAAAAAAGGACAAGCGAATTCTACGCAATTTTTAACATTTGATGAATATTCCACAAATTACTATAATCGCAATGGTAACTACATCTTTTATCATCTTGTTATAGTATGTATTGCATGCATTAAATATCTTTTACATAATTAAATTTAGATATCAATAGTATCTGAGATATCAGATATCCAAACTTTAAAGTTGCCATAGACACGTTAATTAAGTTTGATTAATTTATTATTTGTGTCAAAATCTTATTTTTTTTCAAAGTTAATTGAAAGATTAAGAAATTCTGAATAACTCTATCTCAAATTTGGTTCTACATTATAGAAAATACTATATGAATGAATGGCATATTTATATGCAAAATTTTATGTAACTATAATAAATACGTCTTTTACTAAGATTATGGTACTTATAAAAACGTATAAACTTACATACACGATATATATTTATTCATTAGTTATTCAAAGGTTTGGAGCTAATGTTACTGTCAGC
This sequence comes from Cetraspora pellucida, assembly GCA_910591915.1. Lineage (NCBI taxonomy): Eukaryota > Fungi > Glomeromycota > Glomeromycetes > Diversisporales > Gigasporaceae > Cetraspora > Cetraspora pellucida. Next base: position 16,571 of record CAJVQA010000522.1, read on the forward strand.
TAACATCAATAAAACGTTTAAGAATGTTAATCAACTTTTTATTCATTAATCGGTTTTTTATTATTGAGTTCCTATTCATTATCCGTTTATCCATTTATCTATTGGATATCCGGATCTGAATTTGTTCGGATATCTGCTTTACTATTGATATCCAGGTAATTATCAGGATATCAATAGTAAATTGATCTCCGGATAAATTCAGATATCGATAAATGGATGCCGGATTTATCTGGATCGGAACTCTATTTTATAAATATACAGTAGGATAAGTTGGTTAACGTTAATATCTTTAGTAAATTTACAGATTCAACCGATAATTGAGAATTAGTTGTTCCAGAAGTTGTGATAATATAAAGATTTTTCGGTGCAATTTTATTAGTTTACATTGCTAAAAGGTTAACAATTAAATTCTAATGAAGAACAAGCTTTGATTTCTCGTCATTTTTTTTTTTTTTTTTTTTTTTTTTTTTTTTTAGAGTTTATGATTTCAGTGTCTCAGCAAATTAGAAATACTTCTAGTAGGCAACATTATATTTATAAACTTTATTTTATAGTGAGAAAATTACCAAGATTATATTGTACCATTAATTTGTATGCACTATTTCAGCAAATGTTTGATAACAAAAATGCGTTTTCTTGTGTTTATTTATTCGTAATAAACATTATTTCTTGTGTTTATTTATTCGCATTAAACATTATTTATTTTTAAAATTGGACTTGAATTTTTGTAATTAAGTTGGATTATAAAAATGAGCCGATTACTACGATAAAGTTACTGTAAAAGATCGAACTGCATAATCGCGAGTGACGTAATTGAGATGACACGTGAGAATAAACGCGCGTATAAAGAACACTTTTTTTAAAAAATAAACGGTCATTGAAGAAAGATAATAAATGTGTTCGGCTAAAGACCACGTGTATCTCCAAAAGACTAATTTTAGAACCGTGAGAAAAGGTGATCAATGCGTGAGTTAACTTGCAGGTAATCTTTAATTTTTATCCAGATTAAACACGTACGTACGTACGTACGTATGCACGCCACGAGGACATTAACACGATATCAAGTCTATTGAAATATTAAAAAAAGACTATTAAAAATTTTCCAAAGATGGATTTATAAAATTTAAATTATTCCTAATAAATTAAGCATCTTTTATAATTTGTACATAAATTCGTTTTTTCTTTTTTTAACTTATCTTTATTAAAATATAATATAATACCAGTATATATCTATAGGTTAGATGAGTGGATACGTATCAATTTTTTTTTTACTATATCTGATATATAATATGTGAGAACACGTCTTATACGTAATTCATAGTTTATTAATAAAATTATGTATATAGTGATAAATTAAATAGCATATATTTGTTTTTAAGTACGTACAAGTTTTTTTTTTTTTTTTTATGTATTTATTGAAGATTAGAAAAAAAAAAGAAAAAGAAATCCAGCCTCAACAATAGCCAATAAATAATGTTTTCAATCTTTATAAGACTAATTACTGAGAATTTTTCTAAAAAAAAATATATATATATTGTATTTAGATATTTAGATAAAAAAAGATATCAAATAAAATATTATATAAAAAGAAAAAACAATTTCGCCAATAAAAGAATAAAAAAAAAAAACAAAAAAAAAGGAAAAAGGAAAAAAAGAATTAAAAACGGTTAGAATATGAAACTAAGAAAAAATCGATTTAAACAAGAAAAAAAAAAATAATGAACTAATGAATACAGTATATATGTATTAAACCAAAAAATTGTTCGATTACATTTACTTTTCCCGAAACTATTTTCATAAATGCTACTTGCTATTGTTATTGTGATGCTTGATCATTACAAGCTTGGAAGTAAGTTTGGAAAAAATTTTTTTTTTTAAAAAAAAAAGATATATAGAGAAAGAAAAGAAAAAAAATGCATATATATAATATTTACACTATACACAAATTAATTTCTATAATGTTTTTTTTTTCATTTTCGTAAATAATAGTGCATTCGGGAAAAATGCAATTAAAAAATGTAGTAAGTTTTGTAATAATCAAATAGAATATTAAACCTTGTTCCACCCGACAAATTAAATAAATATCCCAATAAAATAAATAAAAGACTGAAGCATATAGCCTTGGAAACTAAAGAGATTTTTTCAACCTAATTACGAGAAGAGTTCGGGAAGAATTGGGGGGAAGGAAGGTTAAGGATTGTTTGAAAGCAAGGCGTTTAGAAATATTAAACATTCATGAGTAAAGCCTTCAAATCACCTTGACAATCAATATTATGCTATTACCATGCTGTTCCTTTGTCTCATACTTCTTCGCTTTTGAACAGTAATCCAACCTTCATTTCCGTCATCCTTCTTTGGTCGTGGAATTACACCATTTTTATTCATTCCGGTAATTTCAGGAACGGAATTTTTCTGTTCTTGAATGTTTGCTTGCGGTATGGTTGGAACGCCATTAGTATCCGATGGTTCAATTGAACGTTTTAAAGATGGAGTTTCAAGAATCGTTGCAAGTTTTGAAGGAGATGGTTCAATGCTTCGTTCATGTATTAATCCATTAGAATTATTTGTTGAAGTTGGTTCAGTAGGTTTTACGTTTATGGTTTGTGATGCTTGTTGTTTTTTGATCAATGATTCTGAACATTCACGTGCTCTTTGTTCAGATTCTGATAGTGAGAGGTTTTCAGCTCGTAGTTGATCATTTTCTTTTATTAATTTATCATTTTCTCTCATTATTTTTTCAATATAGCGTGCTATAAAAATGCAAAATATATATGTAAATATTTATGTAAAAAATATATAAATATATATGTATAAAAATATATAAGTATAAATATATAAGTATGAATTATATAAGTATAAATATATAAGCATAAATTATATAAGTATAAATTATATAAGTATAAATTATATAAGTATAAATATATAAGTATAAATTATATAAGTATAAATATATAAGTATAAATTATACTAGTAACGCATTTAACGCATTTACGCATTTAACACATTTTATTTACGTTTAGAATATAAAAAAAATAATAACCTTTTTGCTCAAGTTGTTGACGGCTTTTGGCATCTTCTTTTTCTATGAAAATAGATAAAATTTTTAGCGAATTATATATGATTAAAGAATAGCATAGATAAATATACATACCTTTTGCAACTAAATTTTCAATTTTACTTCTTAATTCCGAGATCGTAGATTCATTACGTTTCTTTTCCCATTCATTAGCTTTCATTTCTGCTTTTACGTTTGAAAGTTGAGCACGAAGTTCTTCAACGGATGAAATATCAGCGAGTAAGTTACGTTTTGATTCAAATTCAGCGAGTAAGTTACGTTTTGATTCAAATTCAGCGAGTAAGTTTCGTTTTGATTCAAATTCAGCGAGTAAACTACGTTTTGATTCAAGTTCAGCGATTGAACTACGTTTTGATTCAAGTTCCGATTTAATTTCATTATAAGCATTATTTATAAAATCAAATCTATCTTTTGGTACCATAGATTGAATTAAATTGGATTGTTGAATAATTTTTTGATCACGTTCATGAAGTTGATTCTTCACTTCTTGTAAATCAGAAGTATTTTTTTCAAGATCACTTTGAACGGATTCAAGTTGAACTCTAACTTGATTACGTTGTTCAATAACGATTTGATTTTCAGTGCTAACATTTTGAAGAGCGACATTAACTTGTTGAAGTTCGTTTGTTCTACTTTGGAATTCTGATTTTACTTTTTGTAATTCTTTTTTCAACGAATCTCTTTCAGCGATAATTTTAGAATCAGAATCTTGTTTAGTAGAAGTCAAATTATCTCTTAACTCTTGAATGATTTGATCTCTTTCTTGAATATCGGATTTTAAACGAGAAATTTCATCAATTTTTGATGTTAGAGAATTTTGAGCATCTTTAAATTGAGAATTCAATTTAATAACTTGATCATTACTTGATTGTAATGAAACACGAGATTTATCTAATTCATTAGATAAAATAGTAATATCTTCATTTTTTAAAGTTAAAGAATGTTGAGCTTCTTCGATTTCGGCATTTAATTTAGTAATTTCATTTTGACAAGAATTAAGATCATTCTGACATTTTTCTAATTCAGAAAGATCAACTTTTTTGTTGGAACGATTTTTAATAGCTTCAAGATCCGAGGTGAGAAGTTCAAGATCAGATTTTAATTTTGTAACATTTTCATTACTAATTTTAAGATCAGATTGAGCTTTTTCTAAATCAGAAACAGTAGTTTGTATAGTTTTTGCACGAGTTGATAAATCAGAATTTAATTGTTGAATGGTAGTATTACGTTGATCAAGTTCAGCCTTTAGATTAGCGATTTCATGTTTATTTACTTCAAGAGCGACTTTGGTATTTTCGAATTCCGAATTAACCGATTTTGCAGTTTGTTGAGATTTTTCTAGAGCATCTTTCTTTATTTTTTCAATTTCTTGTTTGTTAGAATTAAGTTCAGAAGTAATTTTTTGAACTACATCATCACGAGCTTGTAATTCGGAATTTAATTTTTTGATTAATTGATCTTTTTCTTCAATTTCAAGTTGAGCTTTTGAAACTTTAAGATTAATATCATTTGTATCAGCCAATTTAGAATTTAATTGTTTAATAACAGTATCTTTTTGTTGTAATTCAAATTTTAAACGATCAAGTTCTTGTTGAAGAGCATTATCTACGGCCAAAGAGATGTCATGTGATTGACGATCGGGAGTTGAAGGAGTAGAATCTTTTTGTTGTAATTTTTCAAGTTCATCCTTTAAACTTTTAATATCACTATCACGACGATCAAGTTCTTCTTTAGCTTTTTCAGCTTGTTGTTTTACAGATTCTTTTTCGCTACTAACTTTATCCAATTCATCTTTTAAACCTTTAACTAAATTATCATATTCTACACCACTAAGACGATTACCATTAATGCTTATAACACTTTGACGATGATTACTATTAATACTTTTAGCATAATCACTATCAGCTTTATCTTTTGTAATTAAAGATTCATCATGATTTTTTTCAATTAAACTACTTCTTCTATTCAAATCAGTACTACCATCTTTATTCCTTTTACGAAGATTTTTTACTTTAGCCACCAAGGAAGATTTAGATTTACCATCTTCTTCAGGATGAGAAGGATTCGAACGAGTTTGATCACCGAAAATTTTTAAAGATTTCATATTATTATTATTATATATTTTTTTTTTATATATTATATATATATATAATTATTAATAAATAAATAAATATATATACATATAATAAATATACGGTATGTATTTATGTATACCGCCTTTTATAATATTGATAATAATTTTTTTTTCTATCTCTCTCTCTCTCTCTTTCTCTCTCTCTTTACACTTGATATTTGTTTTTGTTTTTTTTTTAAGATGACGATAAATATTTTTTTTTCTTTGGCAAAGTTTCACGGGTCCCGTGTAATATAAGGATTGGAAGATGAAAAGATGTGAAAGGTTCTTTTTTATATTTCTAAAGCCAGATACAAGTAAATACAAGAGTATGTGTAATGACCCTGTCAGAAGTAGCCGAGTAAAAAGAACGGAAAAGTTGTAATGTGTTATATATATATATATATATGTATATATATATATATATATAAGTAATATATAATATTTTATTATATATATATACGTATATTATATAAAATAAAATAAGATTATGTATTATATGTACATACTTATGTACATATACATATATAAGTATAAGTATATATATATATATATAATTTTTTTTTTTCTACTTACCAACAAAAAACGAGGGGGATTCGTCGGCAGGGCTCAAGTATCAGGAGAGCGAAGCACACAATACGATACGATGGAAAATACAGTGGATGATAAAATAAATAAAAAACAAGGAGGAAATAAAAATACAGTGGAAAAGAAAAAATGACAAAAGATGACAAAAAAAAAAGCTGACAGAAATCTGACAGAATAAAAAAGAAAAGAAAAAACGATGGAGAAAAATATAGAAAGAAAATGAAAAAAAGATGAATACAGTAAATAATAATAATATATATATATAATATATATATAATATATATATATATAATATATATAATATATATATATAATATATATATATAATATATAATATATATATATGGATATAAAATAAAAGAGATTAATGGGGGGGCTGTGGTAATTGTTGTCAAACAAGGATTAACTTTGGCGGAATGATTAAACTTGTGTGAGAAGAAAGCTCGCGGAACTTAAAACGTAGAATTGACTTGTTTATATCCAAAGAGTACAAGAAGCATCTTAGTGGTTTAAAATATGCCATTAATTACTTATTTATGTTGTATTCAGAGTATTCATAGAACCAATAAACAAACAATAAATATATATATGCAATGTATTTATAAATGAGTTTAGTGTGTGAGATAAGTGAGCCGCATATATGGAGGGTAAAGTAACGCATAAAAATATGCACGCGAAGAAGTTGTAACAACAGTAATGCGGTATTACACTACATAAAAATACAGTACATACGTATGTATGACGAACTAATAATCCAGGAATTAATTAAGGCCGATGAGAACATTTTTCAAGAAGCGGATTAAGATAAATTAAGGTAAAAGTGTTATTCAAAATGCGAAAAAGAATAATGAAGAGGTCTTTTACGGTTTAAAAGATAAACCAAAACTCTTTTTGATAATCATTTTTTTTTTTTACCGGATACTATAACCAGGTACTTTAACCAGATACTATAAGCAGATAATGTAACCAGATACTATAACCAAATACTACTATAACCAGATATTATAACCAGATATATATATATGTATATATATATATATATGATATTTACAATATATAACTACAGTAACTACGTACTACAGTAACTACTACAATAGCGTTTACAATAACATTTAGTTAATAAAGGATAATCAATCAGGGTAAATACAACAATACCGATTTAGAACACAAGACTCTTGATAGGCACAAGATGTCTCATGTTATTAACAAATTGGCAAAGTTTCGGAATATCAGTACGTAACAAATAAAGGAAAAGTAAATCGAAGGTAGTCTTACGTATCATCGTAAAAATCCAAACTCTCATTTTTGAATGTTAATTTTAAATATTAATTTTTAATGTTAATTTTGAATGTTAATTTTGAATGTTAATTTTGAATGTTAATTTTGAATGTTAATCACTAACGGCAGACACATTCCTAAACACCCATTCCAAGCCCCTTGTATCAAAATTAAAACCATCGTTTAAAGGTACAAATAGAGCTAATAGTCGTAGTACAATTGAACTTTCAAATAATAAAAAGTGTATTTTGTGTTTATAATTATATAATTTGTGTTTGTTTATTTTTTAAAAAACCGTAATAACGATAAAACGATGGCAATTAACATGAGCTTTCAAGACAATTTGTTAATATAATTCTGTTAATAAAATTATTAAATTATTTAAATTATTTAACAATGAATAATTTGCAATGATAATTGAAATGATAATTGAAATGATAATTGCAATGATAATTGCAATGATATTAACAATGATATTTAACAATGACAGACTTAAAATAATTTAGAACTAGAGAATAACCTCGTTCTATTTGTTTGCTTATTAATTGTTCTCTCAATTTATTAAAATTTAAAATTCATCTCGAAAAAAAAATTAAATGCTTCTACGTACGTTCTTTACATACGCACATATGTACATACCAGATACGTACTGTACGTACGTACTGTACGTATAGTACATAAACAAGCAATTTAGAACAATGATGCGATAATCCAAACCCAAAATGTAAATATATACTAACGTTAATGAATTCAAGCCACACGTTATCTTTATGACCATATGTTGCCTGGCCTTGTTTTAATGCAGTAAACGTCAGCTTGCTTAATCACGTTTTAGATATACAGCTATGATGCAATAACAAACATTGTATCCTAAGTATTATATAAAATATATCATCATAAATAATAATATATAACGATAATAACGATAATGTATAACGATAATCATCATTTACTACGTATCACTATTGCCATAAAATATTGTTAGAAAAAAGAAACGCCAAGTTCATTAGAAGTCTAATACGTCACTTAGCCAATTTTTTTTGGCTAAACAAATTTGGAAATGAATGGTTTTTTTTTAGACCCTTGTTTTTTTGTATCCTAATTACGTTAGCGTTAAGGTTAGCATTAGTTCTTCTTTTATTAACTGTTAAAAATTAATTCCTGTTCAAAACTGCCTTACTTTCGAATAACTTGAATCCCTTGAATCAATTCTGGTTTTTTATTCCCAGAAAAAAAAAAATTAAAAATAATTAATGAAATAAAAACCTGTCTCTGTTAACATACGTACATTATTGAAAAACACTAATTATGGTAAAGTAACGTTTGTGTTACTTTATTAGAAATTTATCTCTTAATCAAAAACTTATCATTATGATATAACTGATAAACAATAAATATTATGATTCAATTGTCTTATAATCTGCATGAAATATCCGATGAATGTTTCGATGTACGTACAGTATGTACAATACGTACTTGTACGAAGTAGATATGTACGTGCATACCTACAAACATACCTACATCCTACAGGTTATGTGATTGTTTAGGGAACGAAATGAATTTTTTCGTCAAACAAATTAATTCAAAACAAAAATTACTATTACGAACGAACCCTATCACTGTTCACTCTTCTATTTATATTTTATGACCCCTTAACTTTACCTTTTATTTTCTCATAATTGTCGTCCTTTGTCCTTTGCTCGTTTTTGTTCCTTCCCATACTTGTACAATTATTTACGCCCGAAATTGATATCACTAAATAAATAAGTACTAAGACAATGTAAATTTCTAAAAATAACTAGTCATTCTTGGGAAAAAAAATTTTGTTGACCTGACCAATCGGTTAAATAGCGGAAATTCTGTACCGGTTTTTGATCTTTATCTATTTTCGTACTTTCATATTACATATCGATTCTTGGCCCTTCGTTTACAAGGTGAATATCATCACTTAGGTAAGAAAGTTATGGTTCATCCAGATCTGTTACAAGTTTTACACGCATCCAACATTAAATTTTGCCAACATTAAATTTTGATTTTTTTTTAAACTGCAGAATACTCAGAATATTCAAAATACCGATTATTAATTGGTTTGCTCGGACCCCAGTTTCAAATCATGCAAATGATTTTCAAATGATTGTATCAAAGTGGTCTAACTTAATCTCCATATTATCTAAAACAAGAATTTGCCACTGCATAGTTCTTAATAAAGTTATGGGCTGTGAATTCTGAAAAGAATTTCATTATTTATCATGTATTTATCTATTTATTTATCTATTTATTTATTTATTTATTTATTTAAGATTATTAAAATTAAAAAAAAAAAAATTAAAAAAAAGATCTATATGATTATAGATAGATATCTATCTATCAATTATATCAATTACATCAATCAAAACTTTTGTTTTTTTTTCAAATGATAGATGATTATCCTTGGTAAGATTTTCGTGAAATCGAAAAAAAAAGAATTGCGTTCTTTTCTTTTAATGATTTTTTTTTTTTTCCATAGTCCGAAGAAATATACTTTTTTTAATACATTCAAATCTCGATAACCTTGCACTACCAATGAAGTCGTCACAAATTGGGGCATTACTATGAGAGAAATGTGGCAAATTTCATGCATTTTCAGCTGTTTAGCCCGTGTGCATTGACTAAGTTACATTTATCGATCTTTACTTTTCATAGTCAATTCCCGATTCAGTTCTGGATTGATCATCACGATAATACACGCATATAATGTATCACAACACGACCCTTTTATTTCTAAAAATCATAATACGTATTCAAAAATTCTACGTATTATTACTATATCCATAATAATGTTTGGCACTCTTAGATTCTTTACTAAGTAAATACGTAGGTTTATCAAATTGTTAATTATTAACTGTTAATTATTAATTGTTAACGTTAATTGTTAACGTTAATTGTTAACGTTAATTGTTATTGTTAACGTTAATTATTATTGTTACGTACGTATTGTTATTGTTATCGCTAATTTAATAATACTCATTTCGTTATTTTTTAGGTCCTGTAACCAAGATAAATAAGGTTAACCATTGTTAGTAAACGTTTTTTATAATTCTGTAATTAGGCATTATACTATATAATTGATGCATGATTGCGTTATTTGATAGTTTTGGTAATCTATATATTACTTTTTAAAGAATGATTTGAGTAACCAATGACCAGAAAATTCTTGCTCTACTCAGGACTTACCCAAAATTTACCCAAGGCTTACCCCAATGATTCTCTGTAAATTACAAATGTTTATCAGGTATTCTTATGGAAAATGAATATATACTATAACTGATAGTATATAATAATTATTTATTATATACGTACTAATTTACTGTTACTGTAACGTGTTCGACTTTAGACCCTAGATCTAGATTTAATCCAGTAAAGTAACTTGGTTGATCTGTTATTGATTATCCTGACTATCTTTCAAGTATAATTTACTGGTTAGCGTTAGTAAAACTTATTCTAATCTTTTGATTTTCAATTTTCGTTTTTTTCTAGATCAGTATCTATGTACCTATGTACCTATGTGTATTTTGTCATCATTAATTATAATGGTAAGGTAAAAAAAATCCCATTACGCATTTAAAGAACGTGGTTAATTTGGCGATTTGTGTAATATCTCAACCTTTAGTGATCAAAATACTTAATATCATCCGATTGCCTTATTAAGATAAATCGAATGTTATCTTTATTTTAAAATGAATCGAATGATTTTACGTATACGTACTTCATTGCATGATTTTTAATAACCTGACTAAGAAATATTTACTCGTTTCGTCAAATAACCAACTTTTGTGTGTTCAGGGTTGTCTTAAAATAATTGTTGTGTCAAAAAATTTTGCGTGTTCAGGGTTGTCTTAAAATAATTGTACATATCAAAAAGTTGTGTACTTCTGTTTTATAATAATTGTATCAAAAAAAAAAAAAAATCCTTCCTATTCAGGGTTTCTCAAGATCTGCAAATTTAATAGCAATTATAATTGTTTTCAGTTAGAACTCTCTAAACAAGTCCTGTATACATACGTATAATGTTTACTTATTTTTTTTTTTTCCTTATAAATATTTTTGTGTAGTTAATAAAAAGTGCTATGTACATATATGTTTTTATTTTATTTATTAATTACGCGGTTTTACGGGTAAATTTCCTGCATATCTGATATCTGATATATAATAATATCTATATATCGATATGCAGGGCGTTTACGTACTCTAATTATTAAATACGTATAAATAAATTGTTTGATTTTTTATTTCATACACGCGGATTTACAGAATTTACTTAATTATCTTTTTACAACAATTTGCATTGCATTTAAAACAAAGTGCAATATAAAATCGAAATTACTTCGTTAAAGTTTTAAACTTACAATAATTAAATATTTAGATTTAAATTATTTAAAAAAATTAAATTATACATGAAATTAATTATAAAATTAATTTAAATTATCAAAAAAGTACGTATTGAGCTCTGAAATAGTATAATATTGTCAACTATCAATATCGAGGATTGGATCCTCTGGTTTAACGGACTAAATTCGAAGTATCAACCTTTTAATAGGAAGTTTAAATACCTATAACGGATTTAATAGTAAAAACGGTCCTATGTATAATAGTCAGTCCATTCATCACTCATACAGTGGCAATCATAAATAATGCAACAAAAAAATTTTTTTAGTTAGACCGTATTATCTTTCGCAATTCTGGGCGTATTTGTTTATTTTTATTTTATTGTTTTATTCGTGAATAGTAATATTTTCATCAATAAAAAACTTTTAAAAAAATAATAAACAAAATTTTTCGCGGGCACGAGCTTTATTTCAATTCACGTGTTGATTACTTTTGCTCGTTTTTACAGCAACACGATCATATAACAAAAAAAATTTTTTTTGCTATCTAATAATTTTCGGTCTTCACTATCTGGTGTAGCCGCTTCGGGCTCTAATTGCATCACGAATTCATTCTGGTATTGAACAAATCAGCCTTGTACAGGTTTCAACATCGATCACCTGTCAGACTACTTGGATTTTTTTACAGGTAGACCAATCAAAGAATCAGATCTTGTTTCTTTTAAGTCAATGTTTTATTAAGATTGTCATATAATAAGATGTATCATCTTGTTGAAACATGATCTCCTTAATATCAAAATCATGATTCCTAATAATTCACATTAAATCTTCATAAAGTATTTTCTAGTATAACTCATTATCCATCATGTTATTGACTTTGTAATAGTTATCAACATTTTAAAAGAAAAAACAACTTCAAATTATAATTAACTTATTATTAAATTTTACTGTAAAAGTAATTTAATGGTTCTTTATAATATTTTTAATAGTATTACTTTTTATTTAACTTAAAAATTTGAAATCATAATTCATCAAACCAAATTACTTTAGACCAATCTTTAACAGTCTAATTTTAAAATTTTTTTATAAATTTAAACTATTATTTTTAATAACTATTACTCAGATAAAGTTTTTTTTTCTTAAATTCTAACATTAAACTGTAACAATAAAGTATGTGATAAATAGTTATTATTAAAATTTTTATATTTTTATTTACTTTGAGATATATTTTTATTTCAATATAATAAAGTAATGACAAAAACTAATAAGATTTATTATTCTTCTTTAGATTGGTTTACTCAACAAAATTAAGTAATTAATTTTTTTTAAATTTTCAAGAAAGCAGTTTATTAATTATTTTTTTGATATATAAAACTATAAAATAACTAATATTTAAACTTGTTAAATAGATATTATTTAGTTCTTTTTTTGTTTTCTTAATTATCAATAAGTACTAACATCAACAAAATACAAAATTAATAAAAAATTTACATATTTATATTTATTTATATAGTACAAATTGTACTATCTAATTTTTATTAAAAACAATCAAAAATAATACAACACATGTTTTATAATACATATATAATTGTTTTTATTTTAACAAAATCAATGCTTACTTAAATTCTAAAATTAAAAAAAATATATTATTCAAAAAGTATAATAACTTAATAAAATAAATAAGTTATCAATTCTCTAAATAATAGGTTATAAATTCAAAATCTACTGAAGATAAACTATAAAAAAATATATCTGTATTATAGTAATAACATTTTGTCAATCAGTTAAAATAAAATACCTGTAACTATGATTATACCAATATAACTAACAAATTAATAAATATTTGTATAACTTTGATTATATAAAAAAATGCAAACTAATATTAAATAGTACAAATTCAAGATAAGTCTTTGTAACTATGTAAATTATAAAACTAAAAAAACTGAAACCTACTTAGAAAAATCTAAATAAAAAGGTAATACTAATCTTTAATAATATTACTATTATCATAATATAGAAAATATAGATTCTAAAATTTTCTATTTATAAATTAAACAAAAGTCTTTTGCATAATGTTAAATGGATTAATACTCAAAAGAAGTATTGGATTTGAGTAAGTACTAAAGATAAGTATATTTTTATTAATTATACTGTAAGACTTGTTTCTTTTATATTATAAACATATTACTTATATACTTTTTTTTATATACTAATTATACTAATTAGGCTATATATACTAATTACATTAAATATATTATATATGCCAATTATACTAATTACGCTAAATATACTACATTCACTATATCTATTAATTATACTAATTATACTAATTATGCTATATTTATTAATTATACTAATTATGCTATATTTACTAATTATACTAATTATATTATATTTACTAATTACACTCTATATATGTGCTATATTTAATAATTATTATATATTATTATTTTATTATACAATCTAATTTAAATGAACTATTAACAATCTTATTTTAGATTGTGATATTATAAAAACTATACTTAAAAAACAAATACCAATATAAAGAAATCAGATAAGCAGGAATCTTATATAAGAGGTATTACTAATTAAGCTATCAGAAGTTTTGAATAAAAAAAAAAATATCAGACCAGACTTAGTATATCAGAAACATATCATAGTTCTACTAAGCTATTTAAATTAAAAATTAAATAACAAAGCAAGATTATATTATAAGTATTAGAAATATACTAAAAGTTAATACTAGGATCTAGATAAACTTTATAAAATTAAGTCTTATTAATGTTTTATAAAAAATAGGTAAAACTAGTTAAAAAAAAGACTTTCAAAGCCTTACAGTCAGATAACATATTCTAAAATATATAATAGCTTGACAAATGTACAAAAAAAAAAGTTAATATTAGATTAGATAGCATTTAGATATATGAGAACTTGTATGCTATTTATTAAATATAATATAGGAATTAGAATGTTTAATTAAATAATCTTCTAGCAGATTACAGATATAACAGCTAGTGTAAAATCTGTAAGCAGACTACTTAAATAAATAACTAAAAGTTGTATATATGTTAATTATATACTTACCTTATATAAGTTATATAATTATAATTAAAACATAATAAAAACAATAGTTGCTAATAACAAATAGTCTTAATAAAAACAAAAAAAAAAGTTATTTGTGTACATAAAAAAAAATAAATAAATATATTCAAAATTGCATAAAATAATACAAACTAACTAAAATTTTTTTTATTATATTATTTATAATTGTCACTATATAGTGTTAACTTGTAGTTTTTCTATTTATCACAATAATAACAAAAGCTGTTTAACTATAGTATAAAGACTATAACTTGTCAGATTCTATACAAAGTCTATACAAGACTTAACAAATATAATTTGAGATTTTAAGACAAAAGTAACAATAGATAGTATATAAAGATACTAAATATTGCATTAAGTTTATTTACTATTAAAATATATAAAGACATTTAACTTTCTTAAAGGATTAGAAAGCAGTACTTTTATAAATATTTTATATATATAAATAATTACAATAAAGACTCTATTGTTAATAAATACTATATATAATGGTATTAATATATATAAGAACTAAAAAATATAATAGATATAATATATATAATAGATATAAAAGATATAATAAATATTATAGGAATAATAGATATGATAAAATATTAGATATATTATATATAATAGAAATGCTAAATTTGCTATATTTGTTAAATTTTTGGTACAGTAATAAGAGCCAATCAGAATCAAGTCACATGTACTAGAATTAGAGCTTTTATTAAAATCATCCTAATTTTATAATCTTGTAATTAGAATTATATAATCTTGTGCTCATTAGAACTGTTTTATTAAATTAAATCCAATAATAGTTGTTTTATTTAAATTTGTTTAGTACATCAAAAGTTATAATTAAAAATATATAAAACTCTTAATGTTAATAATAATAAACTTAATTTAATGTATTAATAATTAATCAATATATAGTTTTATATTTACAATATTACTAATATAGGAATACTTATTAAAAAAAATCTGATTAGATTTGTTTTATGAATGTTTAAACAGTTAATAGTATTTTTAAAGCAATTGATAAAGAAAAAAATGATAAAAAAAGTAATAAAAAAAATTAAATACAAAAAAATTAATTGTAAAAAAGATATTTATCTAAGCTAATAATATTACAAAAAATTCAGAAAAAAATAATAGTTAAAACTTTAAACAAAGTTATTGAAAGACATAAAAATTAAAAACATAATGAAAATAAAACTTGAATTTAATATAAAAAAAAAATTAAAAATTTTGTTAAGAAAAAAAAACCAAAATAAAACTAAAAAATATTATATTTATACTAATTATAAAAACTATAAAAAGTATTATTTAAATAATATCTTTAATAAGTATATTAATAACTTATATATTGTAGTAAATAATAATTTAATTTTATATAATTAGTAATAGTTATTATTTATTTTATTATTTTTTGTATTTATTTATATAATATTATAGTAAAACTAATAAAAAATTTAATTAGCCAAGAATCCATAATGTCATATAGTGAACTTGATGAAGCATGAGTTATCTCATAAGTTCGATGACATGCAGAGGCTACACGCTGTCCAATGATCTTTGCAGAATAATAACTCTGGTCTTTAAAAGATGTGACAGATCTTAAAGGTGTCTAAGAACCTTTAGGATAGTGAGGAAGTTAAAAAAAAAACTTTAATTACAAAAAAAAATTTCTAAAATAAAAATTTTTAACTACATTTGTGTTTTTAAAAAAGACATCCAATGTGACATTACACCTATTATTTTCTAATAAGTGTTATAGATAATTGTTTTAAATTATTTTCTAACTAGAATTGGTTGAAGGAAACCTTAGATAAGAGTTAAAATATTATATAAAGCATATAATTAAAATAAAACCTTATAAAAGCTATTTGTTAAAAAATATATAGTATTAATATATTGTATAGCATTTAAAAAATTAGTAGTAGAAGTAGATATTAAGAAAAATAAATTTTTATATATTTAGTTTAGTAGTTATATTTTAAGAAAGTTTTTATTGAGGATTGTGATCCTAGTATAGTGGTTGGATTGTTATCTTTCAAGAGGCAGATCTAAAGTTCAAATTCCACCTATGACAAAATTTGGAAATTAACCTGTGTTATGGCAAACTGTCTCTTGACGATCAGTTGGATTTGTGTATCTGTAACCTT
>CAJVQA010000523.1:0-33230 GCA_910591915.1 Cetraspora pellucida
TTTATGTAAAATCTCAATTAAATATTCAATAAAGATAGAGGCATGGCCTCACTATTAATATTAAAAAAAAAAAAAAAGATTAATTATATACTCATTTTAATATATGCCTTTCTATTAGCTAAGCAATTTGCAAAATTAATATTTAGTCTATTTTTTGGATTAAATATAGTATATTATTAAATTATATATTAAATATTCAAATCTAGATAAGCTTTAACTACTCTAATGGGTTTAGGTTGTAGATAAATTAGTCTAAGCTTTTATTCTTATATGTAATTTTTAACTTATTTGTTTTGTACAAATAGTAGTAGCTATATAATTAGCAGTTTAATAGTTAGCTCTAACTGCAAGTATTAGTTTTAATCATAGCATATATATATAATTATTTTAAATTATTAATAAAGATATAAGCAAGGCCTCACTTTAAAAAAAAAATAAATAAATAAAAAATAAAAATAGTTAAAACTACAAAATATATTGTTAATATTAAAAGTTTATACATTTTTGATCATAACTTTTAATGTATCAAACCAATTTAGATAAAACAACTACTATTAGATTTAGCTTATCAAGACAGTTCTAATAAGCACAAAATTATATGATTCTGATTACAGAATTACAAAATCAAGATAATTTTGATAAAGTACTAATTTTAGTACATGTGATTTAGATATAAATAGTTAAATTAGCTAAGCTTTAAATCTCTCAAATTTTTTAAATAGCATAGATATTACATATATCAAATTTTTCAAATATATTATATATATATTATTTATTAGATTTCTCTCATATATACAATATCTTTTATATATAACATATAGCATATATTTTTTATATCTTTAATATTTCTTATCATATATTACTATATTTAGCATATTCTATTAAGATAACTTAGCTTTATTATAATTATTTATATATATAAAATATCTATAAAAATATTATTTTCTAATTTTTCAAGAAAGTTAAGTGTTTCTACATTTTATATAAATGTTTTCATACACTTAAGAATGTCTTCATATATTTTAATAGTAAATAAACTAAATACAATATTTAGTATTTTCATATACTATCTATTGTTGCCTCTGTCTTAAAATCCCAAATCACTCTGTATATTGTTAAGTCTTGTATAGACTTTGTATAAAATCTGTTAAATTATAGTCATTATATTATAGTTGGACAGCTTCTGTTAATGCTATAATTAAAGAAAAAACTACAGATTAACAATATATAATTAGATTATTTTTAAATAAATTATTTAATTATTAAAGCTTTAAATAAGCTTTAAATATTTGAATATTTAAATATTAAATATAACAAAAAAGATCTTAAATATTAAATATATATATCATTAGTTATACTATATATAATATATCAAAATTCTAAATATAATATCAAATATAATAATAATAGTATATTATTAACTTGAAGCTTTACTTCTTTTAGAGTTTCTAGTAACTGCTAATTATATTATAAAGACTATAACTTTATAGCTTCAATCTGATATTTAAAAAAAGACTTAATAAAAAGATTTTTATAATTATTTATATTTTTTTTTTAAATATTAAGGTGAGTACTTGTGACCCAGAATTTTATTGATAGTACATTCAGCTAATGGTTGCTTTACAACCACAGGGGGCAATCATGAAAAGAGTGTACAACTAGCCACTTGTACAACTTTAGTCATTGTCTAATTTAAGTAGTCTACTTGAAGGTTCTACACTAGCTGCCATACCTGGAACCTGCTTGTAGGTTCCTTATTTAACCACTCTGTTCCCGTATCCACTCACCTACCTACACCTACCAAGATGCCCTGGTCGATACCATTTCAAATATGTCATGGTCACTAAGTCTTTAAAGTGGTTCACTTATATGGAGAACCTTTGACCTTGTACTAAATCTTCCAGAATCTTCTGTATCCTATTCTTACAGCTAACCTGGTATTGCTATGGCTGAGACTAACACTTGCAGTCAGGGTATATCATTAAACCACTATGCCCTTGTAGAGTTCACTCCAACCTCAATACTGACTTCACAACATATCCTTACTACTTTGGTATTTAATTTAAGTTCTACCAAGCTGCCATTCCAAATAGCCTGAAAAGGTAGATCGAAACTATATACTTCTGATTCACATGTTTGTCGGCATGTGCCCTTTTTCTCTAGAACCCAGAAATTCCAGCAGCCTGATTGGTTCATCTGGTCCCTCCTCAAAGACCAGCATATTTGCTTGGTTTCACAAGTTCTAGCTCTGTTTCATAAGTCTAGTCTTTACAGTAGCACCGTCGAAGGTTCGGGTTACCTCTCTACTTAAGTCTTTCAAGTGGGCTTCCATCTTCCTACCTGGTTCCTTTGATTTACATAGCCTAAGAACTTATCTTGGGTTCACACTGCCTGGTACCAGTTTGTATTCCCTTGTACAACATTGTATAAGTGCCTAGACCTTCTAGTTATGCTGGTATAACATAGGTTACAGGTATCTTATCCCAACCAATCACAGAAGACAGTTAGCCATAACATAGAAAGAATTGCAAATTTTCGCTATTACTGAGATTTAAACTCTAGACCTGCCACTTGAAGGTTGACAACCTATCCACTTTATTAGGTCACCACACCCTTTTTATAATTATTTATATAAAAAACTAAAAAACAATAATAGATAGTATATAAAGATATTAAAAACTATATTCATTTTATTTAAATATATGAAGACACTTAACTTTTTTTAAAACCAAAAAAACAATGCATTTATAAATAATTTATATATAAAGATATATTATATATTATATATTATTATTATTATTATTATTTTATTATAAGTAGTCATACTAGTGCTTTATTAAGATTTTTGAAACTACTATTATAATTACATAAATTTACCTAACAACTAAGCTTAGCATTACCCAGCTATCCTAATAGCACCTAAGTGCAACCTGCTATATTACTTTTAGCAGAAGTAAGCTGCTTGTCTAACTACTTAAAGTCTGTAATGAAAGGGTCTTCACGCTTTCATGACAAGCTTGTTAATTGTTATCCTAACTTCTTTTTTTATTTGCTCTTCTTTTTTTTTTGTTTTTTTTTTTGTTTTTTCTATTGCTTGCTGATTAGCCTTTCTTTTTCTCTTTATACTTAACTTTTTTTTTTTCTTTAGTCTTCTTTTTTTCTTTTTACTTGTTATTCCTCTTTTTTTTTTCTATGTATTGACCTTTTTGCAGCAGATTTTCCAGACTTGTTTATAGAATGTATTCCATGTTATTTCTGCTAATATGTTTGCAATCTGTTGTTTTGTTTTCATACTTAAGATTTGAAATAACATGTCTTGCATTGTTTTTGAGATTAGACCTTTAATTAATGCTTTTCTTATTTCTATTTTTTCTTATTCTGTTTGTCCAAAAAGTGTCATATATAATACTTAAGATGGTACTTTTACTTTTTTTCTTCTTTTAAACTATTCTATGCTATCATGATAAATACTTTCTGTATTCTTTTCTATAGATTTTCTTGTCCCTTATATGATGCCAAATGTTTTTGTATTTTTTTAATTTTGCTTTGGCAAACTTGGCATTCTGCTGTTATATATATATCTAGTCTTCTTCTATTAAGTTCTTTCAATATCAGAAGCTTGTTTAATATAAATTTCATGAAAGCATTTCTTCTTGTACTGCTTCTTCTTGTCAGGCAGTGTACTCCTTTAGATTAATTTAGCTTTTTCCAAAAGTATGTCCAATCATATATCATTACTTCTGCTTCTAGTTCAATATTCTTGATTACTATTGTTTCTTTTTACTCTACTCCTAGTCCGACAGTTATTACTATTTTACATAGAAGTTTTGCAGGTATGTCTATTTACTTGTTTTTTCATTTTAGACAGTACTCTATCTCTTTGTGGCTAATTTCTTCTAAAAAATTTATTTTTTTACTTAATGTTCTTTTCTTCACAAGGCTACCAGTTTTATCATTTCATCTATTTTTGCTATGACTTTTTACTTTGATCTACTCTATCTGTATGTTCTTTGTTTTTACTATATCTATTATCTTCAATACTCATAGTGCATTTTTCTTTTTAAGAACTTTGTTTTTATCTATACATGCTAATCCTTTACTAATGTTTCTAATTGCTGCATTGCTATCTGTGAATATTACTAATTTTTTCCCTTTTGGCATTGTTAAGATTGCTGCCTATATTGCAAGCATCTTAGCTGTAGTAAACATAGGCCATCCTTTTACTCCTAATGCTACCTCTTCTTTTGACCAATTTTGTACTTTAGCTATTTATATCTAATCTATATCTATGTTTTTGTCTGTTGCTTCTTCTTTGTTTCTTTTATTTGCTGCACTGTCTATATATATTGTGTATTTGTTTTTTGTCTCTTGATATATTTCTTTTTAAGATCTCTACTAGCTTTTGACTAACATTTTCCCTTATTTTTTGTTTTTTAATTAGTTCTATTTCTAGGCCTTCTAACATTTTTAGTCTTATTAGTTTCTGTTCATTTTTTCTCAGTTCTTCTGTTCTTGTATATTCTATTAATTGGTTGGTAGCTGCCTTGATTATATTATTGTTCTTCTTTATTAGCATATCTGGAACTGTATTTATATTGTTATTGATTCTTATTTAATATTAACAACTATTTTTTTTTGTTTCATCTCTTAAACACCTATTGTATTTGTTAATTTTTGTTATTAAGTCACTTTCTATATTATGCATTTGTCAATGTTCTATTAGTAGCTTCTTCTTCTTCTTTTTAACTATTTTTCTCATTTACCTATTCTCTGTTGTACTGTATATTATTTATTCTTTTTTCTTTCTATTCTTTGACAGAATTTCCTATTTGATTTTCATTGTCTGCATGTTACATCTGCCTGTTTTGAATTGTTACTTAACTTCTCTGCTTCTGATTCTGCTAAGCACTTTTGTCTCTATCATTTGAACTACTCTGCCTTTTTGCTTTTGCTTGACTGATTCTGATAGGCCTTGAATTGCTGCCAAGTTATTAGTCTTTTTCCTTTTGTATCGAGTAGTTGGTTTAGGTATATAAGTTCTGCTTCATTTATTTTGAGTCTGCTTTTTTTTCATAGTCATGATTCTACTAGTTTGACTACTCTAAAACTATAACCATTTGTTGTTCATAGTTCACTCTTTGTGTTTATATTTATTTCTAACTTTCTTGCTTTAACTATTATCAAGTAGGCTAGATTGTTCTTCCAATATGACTTATCTTCTGACAGTTTTTTTTACTTTCTATATGTCTTTTATTAAACTTGCTCTTTGACAACTCTGTGTTATTCTTAGTTTTATTAGCTGCCCTAGTTCATCTTTTTTGTTTAGTCTTGCTATTAGACCTTCTATTTGTTTCATTATTAGTTTTTGTCACTAGGTTCTGCAATTATTAAGATCTTTGTGTTTTATTATACAGTTTTCTAATATTCTTGGTAAGCCACTTTTTTGTTTTGCCAAGCATATTATTGGTTGGTGTATTTCATTTATCTCTTTTTCCAATATCTTTGTTAATTGCAACATATAGCTTAATTTTGGTATTATTATCATATTGTTTATATATGCTATTTGGCTCATTATTATTTTTTTATATTTAAGGTCTCTTATTGTTTGGCTTATTTTTCCTTTTGCTTTCTTCTTTACTAAGACTTCTTGCATTCTGTTGTTTAGCCAAATTTTTAATGAATTTACTATTTTGTTTCTTGGCTCTTTTGTTATCTTGCTTCTTCCAAAATTTATTTTTCTTTCTTCTTTCTTAGCTTTTCTATTCATTATTATTAGTTTTGATTTCAATTTATTTATCTTAATGTCATTTATTTTAAAGAAGTCTTTTGCCACTTTTAAAATCTCTAGAAGTTGTTCTTTGCTTTTTGCAATCCATATTGTGTTATCTGCATATGCAATTGCTGCTTGGTGATGGCTTATAATATTGTTACAGTATATTTCTTCTTTAAACTTTTGTTCTACTGTATAGCCTAACCTTTTATTTTTCTGTATCTTTTCTAATAGTGGGTTATAGAAAAGGTGTCATATTAGTAGTAATATCATTTCATTTTGATCTATTCTATCTTCTGCTGTTATTTTTTCTGTCAGACCATATGCTGTAATTATTTTAAGCTGTCTTTTATAAAAGAGGTTTAATATATATTTAATCATTATTTTGAATATTTTGACTCTTTGTAGGACTAGCTCAAGACTTTTGAGTAAAACTAAGTCAAATGCCTTTTTTATATCTTGCAGGAATATCCATACCTCTTTATTTTTTTCTTTTGCCTCTTCCATTATCATGTTTAAGATATGTACTAGTTGTTTCATCAAGTTTCCTGATAGGTCTGCAAAGTTTGGTCTTTTAAGTATTTCTCTCTCTATAAATATTTTGCTGAGTCTTTTCATTATTGACTTTGTTACAACCTTTCTAAATGTTTCAATTAAAGCTATTGGATGAATATTATTCAAACTATATCTCTATTCTATGTTTTTTGGTATTGGATATATTTGTGCTATTTTCTATTTCATTAGTATCTCTTCTATTTCTAAGCACAAATTTGCATAGGCTCTAAAAACCTCTTGAGTTTTTCTTTTTACTTATTTGATTAAGGTATAACTTATTTCTAATATTTCTGGAGCTGTTTCTGTCTTGAGTTCTCTAATTATTTCATTCTATTTCTCTTCTTTAATTTTCTTTTTGATTCTCTTATACTATTCTTCTTTAATATAGTCTTGTAGTTTATAAATTTCTTTTCAGCTTTCTGATATCTCTTTTAATTTTGTATTTCTTTTCCTAAACTGCTTCTTGTAGTGTTCTACTGTTGCTTCTTTAACCAGTTTTGCTTCTATTACTAGTCTAGTTTCTTCTTCTGTTTGTTTGATTATTCTGTCAAGTGTTACTTTCTTGTATGGCTTGTTTAAAAGGCTAGCTATTATTTTTTCTTGATCAGTTTTGATCATTTTACATCTTTTGTCTATATTATCTTCTATTTGTTTTCTTTGTTTTTGTTTCTATTTTTTCTTCTTTTTTTCTTGCAAGATTTTCTGCCAGTTTTTTATATCCTCTATCCAAGCATCAGACCATTGTCTTTGGACTTTTAGTAGTCTTGTACCATTTTCTTGCTAAGCATCTTGAGGTTTCTATTTACTTCACTTTTATCTGCTTCTGTTACTTTCTGTCCTCTTTTTGTTTTTGCATACTTGACTAGTTTTTGAAGCTCTATGATAATTTTTTCTTGTTATTGATCTTTTTGACTGTGTCTTCTGTTTATCATCATATTGTAAACTTTCTTTTTTAATATATGTCTATTTGCTACTGTTATAATTGCCTTCTCTATTATGTCCCATATTTCGTTAATTTTCTATATTCTCTCTTTCTCTTCTTGTTCTTCTCTTTGTATGTTTCTTAAAGTTTCTCTTATCTCTAATTGCTTCTGTATCTCTTGTGCATAACTGTCTCACTCTTTTTCTTTTGCTTTATCATAGAGATATATTGTTCTTGATTAGCTCTTTCTTTTGACTTATGCCTTGCTATTTTTTGTAATTATATGTCTTATCCATATTTCTGCTATTACTATCTTGTAATCACTTTCAGTGATTTCTTCTATGTTCTTGATTTCTGCTCTTTGTAAACCTAAAGCCAGTCCTTCTGATACCTATATATAGTCAATTTTGTTGCTATTTCTGAGTTTAACCATGTGTATATTTGTTTCATTAGATGCATTTTTCTGTATATATTATAGAAGTCTTGTCTTTTTATCTAACTAAATAATAGTAATCTTTTATAGTTTGCAGTTTGCAAGTTCTGCCTATTTAGAACATTGTTCACTATGTAATTAAAGTCTTCCATAATCACTATTTGTGTTCATATATTCTTCTTTGTAATAATTTCAACTATTTTTTGTTAAATGGTTCTTTCTGCTTCTTTGTTGCTTGGTGGTATATAGACCTCTATTATTATTAATTCTATTTGCTTGAAATATAGTGTAATTTCTATTATGTACTCATTTATCTTCTTGATCATACTACATGTTTTGCTCATTGTTCTTCTATTAGCTCTCATACACCTGATTTCTTTTTCTTGTCTTCTGCTGCACTACTTCAAAAACCAACATATCTTTTTGTTGTTTTGTATAATAAAAATTTTTTTTCTCTCTCTACAAGATTCATTTCGATAATTCTCAGTATTGTAATTTTTTCTTTTTCTGCCTAGCTGAGCAGGTTTTCAAGTTTCCAACCTTTGGTTTTTAGTCTATTAATATTGTAACATGCTACTTTTATCTCTTTTTTTTCTTCTTTTCACTTCTCTTTTAACTGGTTTTGCAATACTTCTGTGTTAACTGCTCTTTTTTTTCCTTTTCTGCATTTTTTTTTTTTTAGATGAAGAGATAATATTCTTTTTTTGAAAACTTCTCTTTCTCTTTGCAGAAAATTCTCAATTTCCTCATTTGTTCTTGTTAATTCAACTACAACACCTTCAGGAGCAATCTGGTTGGGCCTTTCATGCTCTTTCTTTAGCTATTCTAATTTTTCTAGTCTTTCTAGTTTTTGGCCTAATATGTTTTTCATATTTGATGTTTGCTCTTGTGCTTTTCTTATATTTTTAATTTCTTTTCTTGGTCTTTTTTCTTTTTGGTCTGTACTTGCTGAATTTTCTTTTCTATTTCTTTTGTTTTAATGTCTTCTATTTTCTTGTTTATTCCTTCTATTATTTGGTCTTGTACTATATTTATTTTTTTTTATATATTCTTTTGAATCTGTATACTCTTCTCTTAAGTTGAGGTCTTTCATTTTTTCTTTCTTTTGTATTTTTTGTACCTTGTTGCTGCTTTTATAAGGTTGTTTATCTAATCCTTTTGGTTTGACTTTTTAGAACATCGAGACTCCATTATACCAAATCTTTTTTTTAGTAGTTATATTCATATCTTTCTAATTTTTAAATGACACTATTGCATAATTTTTTAGTCTTCTTCATCTGTTTGGTAGGATGTATACTGCTATTGCCTTTTTGGTTTTGAGCTCTCATAGTAGAATTAGTTTGGAAATTCCCTTTGGTATTCTTATCAGTCTTGCTGTAAATTGATTTCTTTCTTCTTTCTTTTTCTCTTCTTTTTCATCTATTGTTATTCTTGCTAACTTTCTATTTCTTAAGGGAATTATTCATAGAAATGCTTGTTCTTCTTTTCTCTTTATTTTTATTACTGCTGTTGTTCTGTATGCACTTTTTCAGATTCTGCATTTTATTACTTTACCTAGCTTTTTTACTATGTACTTAATTTCATACTCTGTCATTTTCTTTAGCAGGTTTTATACTGTTAATACTACTGTGTTTTTTTTATTTCCTTTGTCTATATCTTCTTTTTCTTGGTTAAGTGAATTGTCTTCTGTTCTTTTGGCTTCTTCTTTATTTTTCTTTTTTTTTGTTGGCTCATCTTTCAGTTTAACTTCTTACTCTTTTTGGTCTTCTCTTCTTCTGATTTATCTATGTCTGAAATTATTCTAAACCAATTATTGTGTTTTCTTTAGATTTTGTTGATTGCTTCTTTTTTGTCATATTTGCAGTCAAATGTGACAATAATCTAAGCATTACCTCTTTTAAACATTTTTGACTTCTTTAATATGTTTGGATACTAGCAATCTTTTGATGAATTTTGTTCTTTCTTCTTGTGAACTATCTAGTACATTGTATACTGGTATTTTTGCTGCATATATTTTTTCATTACTGCATTCTCTGTTCGAGAGTAACCAGATGCTTCATTTTAGTGGTTCTTCTATAATATTATCTCTGTTTTTCCATTGTTTAGTTTCATGAATTCCATCTTTTTTATTTTTCTTAATTTCTTCTTGATTTCTTATTGCCATAATAATGTCTTTATAGTTTTATTGTGTTATGTCTGTCTTCAATGTTCTTATTTCTTCTTCTATATAGTTGTTTATTTTTGTCTTTTCAATCATCATGCTTGTTGTTTCTGTATTTGTAGCTTCTTTGCTTTTTCTTCTTTTTTGTCTTTCTTTCTTTTCTAAACTTGTACTTTGTTATAGCTTTTTTTTATCTATTATTATATTTACTGTTTCTGTTTTTTGTCTCATTTTCTTTATATACAATTCTGGTATGTTGATTTCCTCTTTTGATACTGTTAGAACTTTTTTGCTTTTTATACTTTGCACTGCTAATAGATGTTAGCTTGTGTGGTTTATCTCTTTTGTCTATTTTTCTATACTTGTTGGGTCTCTTATATTTACTTTAATTATTGCTTCATATATTTTCTTTAGCATTACTGTTTTCATTAAATCTGTTTTTTATATTGCTACTGTTACTATATCTCTTACATTGAAATAGTTGTCTCTATTTGTTAGTTCTTGCTCTAATTCTTTGTTGCCTATGAGCTTTAGTATTGCCTCTGCTCTTTTACTTATCAATTTTAGCATTATTGGCTCTTCTGCTTTTGTTTGTATTATCTGTGACTATGTTTTGTACTGCTTTGTTTACAATTACATACATTCTGTAATACTTATATATTTATTCTGTCTATATTTGTACATGCCTATTTGTTTGTCTTTTCATGTGCTCACATGTTTCAAACAGATCTGTGATTCTAGGTCTAAGCTATTTCTTTAAAATTTTTGCTTTTTGAGATTCATTTGGCCAGTTTGTCTTTTCTTTACTTGCTTCTTGGCTTGTTTTCTTCTATTGCTTTACTTGTTAGTTCTATTTCTAAAGTTCTTTCTTTTTTATTAAGTCTTTGAGTACAGTTTTAACAGTGGTTTTTCTATTAGTCTTAATTTTTGTTTCTGCAGATTTTGTGTTTTGGTGATCAGTAGAAAGAAAGTGATTATATATTATATATATTATTTAAAAAAGATATTGTATATATAAAAAAAAGCTAAGAAAAAATATATATTTAGTATATTTAGATCTAAATTTACAAGACCAGTTAGAAACTTATATAAGATAAAGTTTTGCAAAATACTTCTAAAAGTTATTACAGTTAAAATTAAAAAACAAAAATATAAAAACTATATTCTCTTTATAAAAAAGTAATAAAAATTTAAATATAGAATCAAGTAAGCTTTTATATTAAAAAACAAATTATAAAAGACAAAAAAGAATATATTAATAAAAATAATAGAAAAGAAAATAAAAACATATCAAAAACCCTTTCTAATGATCACTTGGACACAAAAACAACTAAAAGAAAAAAGAAAATTTTTGCAAAATTGACAATAGGAAACATCTTTAGTAGTATTAAATAAAAAAAAACAGCAATATAGAAAGCAATAAAAACTATAAAAGAAAAGTGTGCTGCAAAACTAATAATATAGCTATAAAAAAAAGAAGAAAACTTAAAAAATTATTTCTTAAAAAATAGCAACAGTAGAAAATTGTCATTAAACCCTATATATAGCTCTGTTTACATTATACAAAAATATGTAATAATAAAACAACAACAAACATGTGCAAACTACTAAATTAAAATTGATAAATAGGTTATATAACAAATAAACAAATTTTATATATAGATAAACAAAATAAATAGAAAATTTGAAGAACCAATTAGAGGCAGATAAATATAAATACAACAAAGAGATGTAGCAACTTAGTAAAATGGATAAGTTGTCAACTCTCTAAGTGATAGGTAGGGAGTTTAAAACCTACTGACAGCAAAAATTTGAAAAACCACCTATGTATATTGGTACTAGAGACATCTATGCAATATTGGAGTTATACAGAGGAATGCAAACCAGCATCAGATGATGCAAACTTAAGATAAGTTCTTGTGTCTGGTACTATGACAATGGCAATCTGTTGATCAGTTAAGATTAGTATCTGTAACATGGTCACATCAGATAACTGGCAGGTTATAAAGCATTTGCACAATGTTGGAGTTATACAGAGAAATGCAAACCAGCATTGGGTGATGCAAACCTAAGATAAGTTCTTATAACCATGTAAATCCATGAACTGGAAAAACCAGAGTCCACTTGGGAAGACCTGAGTAGAGAGGTAGCATGGATCTTTGACAGTACTACTATAAAGGCTAAATCTAGAAAATAAATATCAATATGAAAGAAATTAGATAGGCAAGAATCTCGAATAAGGGGTACCATCAATCAGGCTACTGGAAGTCTTGAACTAGAGGAAAAGAACCTTGGAAAGCAGACCCTGGAATACCAGGGACAGGTCATAGTTCTATCAGGCTATCTGGATTGGGAGTTTGAGATCAGAAACAGGAGTATACTAAAGTATTAAGGATATGCTATGAAGTTAGTACTAAGGTCTGGGTAAACTTTGCAAAGGCAAGCTCTGTTAACAAGATACTAAATATGGGTAGTTAGTTAGCAGAGTAGCCCTCTGGAGCCCTACAAGTCAGGTGATGTACTCTGAAATGTGTAATGGCTTAATGGATGTACAGACAATGAGGTCATAGTTAGATTAGATGGCACTTAGATGTACAGAAACTTGTGCACTATTTGTTAGTATAAGTATAGGGATTAGAGTATTTAAATAGGTAATCTTCTAGTAGATTGCAGGTATAGCAGTTAGTGTAGAATCTGCTATGCAAACAAACTACTTAAATTAGACAACCAAAAGTTGTATATGTGGCTAGTTGTATACTTACCTTGTACAAGTTATGTAATTATAATTAAAATACAATAAAGACAATAGCTGCTGATAACTATGGCCTTAGCAAAAGCAAAAAAATATATATATATATAAATACAACATGAAATTAAAAGAGTATAGAGAAAGTTTATTAATAATTTTTATGAAAAAGACATACTGGGCAATAAACAGAATATATAACAAAATGTTTTTTAATTAATTAAATAAATTATATATAATGCTAAACAGTGAAAATATGATCATTTCTATGCAAAAAACTCTTTTCTGTATATTACAAAAAATAATAAAATAAAAACTAAATAAGATAAAGACTGATACTAATACTAAATAATTATAAAAAAGTTTTAAACAAATGTGCACTTGTGTATAACAAAAAGACAAATAGAAATAGCACAAGTTAAATAATATAAAATAAAAAAGAAAAAGGTAGCAAACCAGAACAACATTATAAAGAAAAGCTTTTTCAACTTATAAGAAAAAGTTTTTATACATAACTTTCTTAAGAAAGTCCTAATAAAAACAACTATGCATAACATAATAGCAGTTAGAAAAACTACAGCAAAGGCATAAACAACTAGACTTCCTACTAGTAACAATAAAAGAAGACATACTACTGCCCTCATTACTCTTGTTGGCACAAAAAGTAGGCAATCCTGCTTACCTTCAAAGAATTCTAAAATAACATTATTAGTTATACAAAATATTACAACAACAAACTTAGTCGACAAAAACAGCAAAATGCAGATTAGTGCAGATGATAACAATACAACAAATACTATAAATAGCAGTGTACTAGTTAACAATAACTCAGGTATCTCAGAGCCACAAGACTTTAGTTTAGACAAAACTGATACTTTGAATATGCAGATAGATGAAACTAACATAAACAGAAAAGATACAAATATAGAAAAAATGCAATATGACAACCAATCACATGCAACTATCTCTAGCAATAATTTGAATAAATATAAACATAAACTTACATATAGTCAAGCTATTAGCAAAAATATTACAAAACAAAGCAATGATAAGGATACAAAAATGCAATAGATTAACACAATACAAGATAAATTAGCAAGTAAAATTACTGAATTCTTCAATATAGAAATCTGAAATTACAACAAAATACCTAAGCTATTATAAATAAAAAAAGGAATAGAAGAATTTATTGAATACAAATTAACATATAAACCAATAAGCTTTTATATACCTAATGCAATTAATATAAAATTTAAATATCTGGATATAGCATTCTTTATTACATTTATTTGAAACAAAGCAACATGACCAACTCATCAAAAAGACTACTAAGTATTATTCAAATATGTTATAGAAAAATACAAACTAATTAATAGTGTCATGATTACTAATGCACAAACATGAAAGACTATTGAAACCAAGCTGCAACAAAAGATTATTATTGACTATATCACAAATTGCAACTTCAATACAATGCCAAAAAACACAATCGCCAAAATAATAAAATATGCAAAAGGATTTATGAGAAGTAAACCAGTATTCAACTTACAAATCATAAAAAAGATCACACAAATAGCACTAAATAACACCTGAACAGTACTGCCAAACTACTCAAATGAAATACCAGAAGAAATACAACAATTTCTTCCATATAGACTAATAATTACACATAAATATAAAACTAAATTAACAGTAATTGCCTTATATAAGATATATAAATTTAATACTTTACTAAAAGACTACTTTGAAATAAAGGAACCTCCTCCAGATAACTCTAAAGATCTGGATTCTGCTATTAGAAACTTATTCTCAATTACAAACAGAAGGAATTTTAAAACCTTGAAAAATACAAACAAAAGCTATTGAAATTCTATGACTTTAATATAATTTCAGAGACATACTTTAAATTATCTGACTTGAAACTAAGTCTACCTACAACATACCATGAACTAAACAGAAGAATCAGATATTTTTTCCTTTTCAATCCTCAAGATCCATCAATGACAATAGAAAAAATAGTCAAAATGCTTAGAAAACATTATATCTTCAAAGTTATATCAAATGACTATATCAAATATAAACCAAAATTACCTATAGACATAACCAAATTCAAAACTAAAACAAAGTTTGAATATCCAATTACTGATGACCAAAAAGCCAAAAAATTTATTTCACAAATTATTTCAACATACAGATTCAGTATTTTATTAGATTCATAAATAATGATAGCTAATCTAACAAAATAATCCAGACTACTAGAAGACCCAAAAGAAATTATAAAGTATAATATTATTTTACTAATCAGAACACCTAAACAACTAGATAACATAGCCCAACTTCTGAGAAAGATATACTTTTTCTATAAATTACCAAATACATGAATTAATATTATAAATGAAAAAAACACAATAGATACACAAAAAGCATCAGACAACTAAACAAAGCCAGATTTAAAACCAGACTTGCTACAATTATTTAAAGAAATCTTCTAAGCATTTACAAAAAAACAAATTGAAACTACAGAAATCATATTACCAATTATATAGCAAAACCAAGTTAAATTAACTTTTGATAAACTTAGAGAACACTTTATAGTTAACAACATATCTGACTATTTATTTTAATTATCATTACTCCCAGAACTAACTTGGAATATTTTTAGTGACACACCAGTTCATGTGCAGTTTCAATAAAAACAAAAATATCAACAATAATATCAACAACAACAATAACATACAAAACAACCCACTATTACAAACTACTAATAATAATAATAATATTTAAGTTGTAGAAAATAAAAAAGACTTAATTTCACTTAAAGTCAATCTAAATGAAAAAATCAACATAGCAACTTATAACATAAGAGGCATCAACAATATACTAAAAATGCAAACATAGATTAAACATTGTACCAAACTAAACTTGTATATAATTTCTCTTACAGAAACTAAACTGAAAGATACAATGTCAAAATCACTAACCAATTCTTTATATAAGATTTATATCTCAAACTTTATATCATATAAAGCAAATCAACAAGAAACTAATCTGAAAACTGCTCTAATAGTCTGTAACTAATTACAACTATATATTCACAAAATTAATACCTTTCCTGAAATAGCAATCTGCATCAACCTTTTCTTTTCTAATAATAACAAATCTTGCATTATTTCAACATATCTTCTATCAAACCATATATCTCTCTCTAAACATACTCAATCACAAGTGCTAATATGGACTACAGAAGCTAAAGCTAAAAACTGACATATAATTATACTAGGCGATTTTAATACTAATTAACATAAAGACAAACATATGCCAATATTCACCAATATGAATGCAGCCAACTTAACCAGCCTCTTAATCTTTTATAATATCTAAACACCTACTTGGCATGGCCTAACTACTTCTAGTCAAATAGATAACCTTTGAACTTTCTTAAATATACTGCTGGCTTTTGAATCTTTATTGTTAATTGATGCTTTATATATCTTAGATAGTGATCATTGTATTTTATATACAACTTGGCATACTAACTTTTCTCTACAAAAAAACTTTAGAAACAAAAAAAAAGAAAAGAAAAATATACCAATTCAGAAAAATGACATTAGAAGATTAAAATAACTTTAAAGACTCTTTAAGCACCTTTTTTAATATCAAAATATTCTTCTGCTAAACATAAACAAAGAAGAAATAAACAAATCATAGAACTTCTGGTTAGCAAAAATTAAAAAAAAATAATAAACAACCACATCTTATATACCTTTACAGCATCAAATACCTTCTTTGTACTCTTATTAAAAGCAACCAAATTATACTCTATACTAAATCATATTAACAAATATCTATGCCTTTTCTCTAATAATCAACAAAACAATTTAACTTAAGCTAATTATCATCTATTAAGAGCAGCCATTCTAGCAGAGGTTGATATTTCATTAATAACACAAACACAACTAGACTTCTCTTTTCTTAACTTAATAACACAACTAAAACAATATAAACATACTATTTGGCAAGCATACAATTTTAAAAAAAGATAAGAGCAAAGTGAATGAATTAAATATTTACAAATTATAAATACTTAGACTTTAAAGATAACACTAGCCATATGCTAGATAGCATCCTAAAAAGAAGAGCAGAACCTATTAGTTTTAAAAAAATTAACTTACTTAACAAAATAGTTACAAACAGAAAAAAGATTAAAGAAACAACATAATTATATTTTAAAAACTAGACTAAGCATAACCTATTAAACAACAATAACTGAAAGGACTAAGAATCAACATATTTACCATTTAATAATATTCAAAACAACATCTATGAAAACCTTCTTTCTCTAATTACTATAACAGAACTAGAACAAACAATAAAAATAGCATCTAAAGAAAAGGTAACTAAACTTTCAAGAATCGCAAACAAAGTTCTACAATATTTACCTCTATTAGCCCTTTTCTATTTTTTAAATATCTTCAATAGCTGCTTAACACAAGAGATTATTTTTGATTAGTTGTTACAAGCTAATGTTTGGCCAATTTCAAAAAAATAATGTTATAACTATAAACTCAATTCTACTCATTCTATTTTATTAATAGATCATATTAGAAAGATCTTTACAAAAATTATAATGAATTAATTAACTAACATCCTAATCTGCAATCAAGTACTTTTACTTTATAATTTTGCAGCCTTTCCAAACCAATCAACACTACAACCAATTTCACAACTTATTCAAATTTTGAAAGATACAACTACAAACAAAAAAGAAATTTAGATTCTCTCCCAAGACATGTCCAAAGCATTTGACTTGATCTATATACCTACACTATGTAAAGCTCTCAAAAAAATACATATTTCAGATAAGGCTATAAACCTGATATCATATTTGCTCTCTAATTGAACCAATAAAGTAATTACTATATTAGGTCTAACTACACCCTACTATGTAAAAGATAGAGTTGACTAAGAAGAGACAATCTTTTCTCTGCTTTGAAAAATATACTATGATCTATTAATATTAAGAATATATAATGAACATCAAGGTTTTGCTAGTAGAATCCTTCTTCTAAATGCAAAAGAAATACATACCTTGGTAATGGCGTACATGGATGATTTACTATAGATTGCATCAAACAAAACATCTCTTATTAGCATTTTAAATATTGTTTCATCCTTCTACAAATTTGCTAATATAAAAGTCAACATATTCAAATTCATCTTAATTACAAACTTGTTAGACTCAGACAACTCAATAATCTTTAATAATGAGCAATTTGTTGCAATTAATAATAGAACATCTTTTAAATATCTGGGAGCATAGTTCTCAATCAACAAAAAGCCAATACTAGTACAAAACAAAATAATAGCAAAAGTCAAGATTAATCTAAAAAAACTGCAGTTTGCCAATATAATAGAGAAATAAGCAATTTATATTATAAATAGTGCTATTATTCCATGTTTTACCTATTATTTATACTCTTTATTTCTCTTTTTTTTACATCTAAATTCTCTTAACCGAAGCTGTAAATATCTATGCATTAACAAATTTAGCTTAAGCTCAGACCTCAACACTAGTCACAACTTTATAAAAAACCTAAACCACTCTAACTTTAATTCATTAATTCTAAAAATATATTTACAACAATTACAAGATGCAGCACTTACCAATACCTTAATTCTATTTTAACTTCTAGTCTTTTTACTAATACAAATGAATATACAAACATCTTAAATAATAATAGTATTACATACTTTAGAATTACAAACCTTACATGATTGCAATATTTGGCTACTTTCAAAAATGTTCTTTGGAACATCTATAAATAAGATCTTTTTAAGTTATTCTAGAGCCTTCTATCTTAAAAAAAAACTAAACAACCACAATATTACAAGCATAAAACAATTTTTAAATACAATAAGCATAGAACTTTTAACCTAGAATAACTTTTATCACAATATTAAAAAAATTCCCCAAGGCCAATACCTTTATTGGTTTTATTTAATACAAGACCTAATAACTGCTTCTACAAACCTATCTTTAATTCTTTCAAAATTAAATTCATATACTTTGGCCAAATAGATATCTAAAAAAAAAGGTTGGATAATTACAGAAGACATAATTTTTGAAAAAATATACAATCACCTTAACAAAAATTTCAAAACTTGATACTATATTATACAATTCAACAATACACTAAAAGCTTGCTAGGGATGCATACTAAAACATAAGGCTTATTCATTTAAATACTGCTACTTCAATGCAATCAAAACAATTTATAACTTTTAAGTAGACTATAAAAAAAAGATTCATATTGATTTAGATAATTTTAAGAAGGCCATAGTCCTAGCTTCATCTGCAATAAGACAATCTTACAATCAAAAAACAATACAACCTAACCACTTAGTACATTTAATAATCCTCAAATACCACTTTGATTTTATTTTTTTTAACTAGTCTTTTGGGGACTAGGGCTTTTTTATTCAGTATTATAGGACATAGTACTCATGGTCTGATTACCTCAAAGGAGCTACCTTACATTAGAGAGTATATCTAGCCACATATACACTTTTGATGTCTAATTTAAGTAGTCTGCCTATATATAGGTTCTACACTAGCTGCTATATCTGCAACCCAACTACAGGTGTTGCCTATTTAAACCCTCTGTACTGCAATCCTTACTGTTATCACTAGAACATTTTTATTATATAATGTCTGTCGAAAAGTTCTAAATGCTTACCTATATCCTTAAAACTCCTGCCTTATTTCATATAGATTATCCTTAAGACATCATTACTAGAGTCTTCTGTATTCCAAATTACAGCTAAACCTAGTTTACAATCCTTGTGAAGTTTATATAACCCCAGTATCCTCCTTTTACAACCTTACTGTTATCTCATTTACCCTTGCAAGTCCTCCTATACTACCAATCCAGTTAGTCCTGCATGATGCAACTTCATATCCAGATCAACTGGTGGCCAGGTTGGTAGACCCCCTACCTAGAGGTTCTTGCCTATACAGATTACCTGCTCCAGGTTTTCTTCAGTAGATCAAGATCTTCACAGGTGGCACTGTCAAAAGTTGTACTACCTCTCTACTCGGGATTTTTAAGCAGACTTCTAATCTGAGTATATACTTTCTGGATTTATTCATGTGACATTGCACACTTCCAAAGTTAGTCTTGGTATAACCAGAATTACAGGATCTACAAACCCCAGATCATGGATAAGTTTGCCAGAATAGGTCTATTTTTTCAAAATCTGTTATTGATGGAAATTGAACATTGGACCTACTGCTTGGAGAATGACAACCCAACCACTACACTAGGATCGCCATCCTCAATACCACTTTGAGATACCTTAACCAAAGCCAATTTTAATAAAAAAAATATAAAACTTTATATAACAAGTACTCAACAAAATATAAAAACTAAATCTTGCATAATAGCAAAATATTATTTTCAGCACTTTTATATCTCTTTTAGCTGCTTCACCAACCTTTAACCTTCTCATTTAAATTCTCTAATAACATTGCTAACTTTTGTGCTTACTTCTACATACTCCTACACTAATATAAAAATATATATCAACAATTCTTCACTCATTGACTTAATCAATCTTATGCAGTCTGTCCAATTACATAACTATTCTATATTAGACAAGCAACAATACATATATTTTCTTCTACTACTAAAAGCAGTAATATATAATCATATACTTACAATTACTCTTGACAAAAAACTTAAAATTCAAGAAACTTAGAATAATATCTTTCTATTGGATTTTGCACTATAAAAATTTCTATATAATTGATTTATTTCAAAACTTCTTGGCAACCTATGCACATACTTATTGAAAACTACAATAAAGCAAATACAACAAATCACAAACAGGATGACTTGGTTCCTTCAACAATGAATTTCTCAATGGCATACTTCACAAAACAACATTAACTGGTCTTTAATTTTACAATACATATCATATAGAGAAAAACTCTTAGCATTAACAACTAATCCAGCTTTGTCTGTATTGAAAAACTTTAAAATCAAACTATTATTAGAGGAATTGCCTACTTATCTCATTCTTTACTGAAGAAATACTACTAAACACCCAAATTACCTTTGTCCAAGATGCTATAATGCTTCTAAAGATATTATATATTTTTTAAATTGCTTCAAAACCAATTGCACTTTTCAACTTTAATAAGGCATGCAGTATATCAAATATTAAATGATCTAGAAATATCTAATTATGATATAAATAGTTTTATTCAAGCTTTTACTTCAAATTATATCAATAAGCAAATACTATTAGATATAATAATTAACAGCACTCTAGCACCTTTTGAAAATAATAAACACAAACTCAAATATGCTTTTCGCATTTATTACAACATCATCTTTGCAATATATAAAGAACTTTGGCTTCTATCCAGAGCAATACAATATGACTCATTTTATTTAACTTTATTACTACTACAAATCCTAGTACTTAACAAAACTAAACCAATTTTGTTCTTTCTATTAAATAAAAAAATAGATCATTATATTATGTATAGACAATCTTCTCTTAGTCATCTTATTATAGACTAGAGGTCTATTGACTATTCTAGCAATGAATAAGTTAAGAATAAAGTAGCTCTTATTTTCATCTTCTTTAGCTTAGTTTATTCAACATGTAGCTTATATATATAAATTAACTAATTAATAAAAGAGATAGAGGATAGACCTTTCTTTTTTTTTTAAAAAAAAAAAAAAAAAATCATTGCTATGCTTACTAAACAAAAATCAAAAGAAGTTGTATTATTAAAAATAACAAAAAAATTATTTGAAAAAGCAAAAAAAGAATAGTTAGAAAAAAAATTAGATTTCACAAAGCAAAACAAAAATATAACAACAATCAAACTTAAAAAAAATTACAAACAAAAAAAAAAAAAAGTAATACAATAAGATGTAATAAAAAAAAAAAAAAAGCAAAAAAACATATATAAAGCAGATCAAAAAACTAAAAAAAAGATAAAAAAAGAAGATACAAACAAAAAAAGACTACTAAAAAAGAATTTCACTATATTAGAAAAAACAAAAACAAAATAAGTATTGAAAACACAAATCGAATAGAAGAGAAATTATCTGTACAGATAATAGAACCCAAAAGAGAACAAACAAAAGAAGCAGAGCAAAAAGATATAAAAATAAATAGTAAAAAATTAAAACAAGGTTCAATAACAAAAAAAAAAAAAAACAAGAAGTTAAAAGAGAAATAAATATAGTAGAAATTTTTTTAGAAAAAAGTATATAGGCACCAAGCAAAAGAAATTGCAACAAAGACAGCAGTCTACTAGCTAATATATCTGCACATAATATGTCTGATGAGACAAAAAAAAAACATATAAAGTTTATTAGTTGGTCATTAAAAAAATAATAAATATATTAAGAATATTAGAAAAGTTTTTAAACAAAGAAATTTGTAGATAGAAATAAACTTTAACTGTAAATATAATAAAAATAAAGCAATACAAAAAATCAGTAAAAAAGAAAATAACTAGTACAGAATAATACCAGAAGAAGACAAAAAAGAAAGAAAAAAGAAACAAAAAAAGCATAAGAAAGAATATTAAAATAAAATAATCAGTATACAAGAATGCAAGAAAAAAGAATATAAAAAATAAAAAAATAAAAATAAACTAATAATAAAAAAACAAAAATTAAAAATATATAACAATTTGAAACTTGCCAACAAATATAAATAGAAAAGAGCTAGAATATATTTGTAGAAAATTTAAGAAAATACATATGATAAGAATTAAGAGATCAAAATTTAAGACCCTTATAGTAATCCAAATAGAAAAAACAGAAGAAGAAAGCACTTCATGATTTATATCAATTAACAATAATAAACTGGTAAAAGTAATAGAAGAAGAAAAAGACAATAAAGAAAGACAAAAGCAAAGACAATACATAGTAAATTAACAGAGCTGCTAAGTAATACTTTAGAGGTCTTATTATTATAGTGTCTAAAAAGCAAAAATGTAAGATTAGTTTATATTTACTAAATAAAAATGAAAATCAAAGAAAAACTATAATAATTACATTTGTAACAAAAAGAGAAATAAAGACAACTTAGTTAAAACCAATTATATATAACAACTTTTGAGTATACTGAGTAAATAAAAAAAAATAAAAATAAAAAGAGAGAAAACTCCAAAAACAGAAAAGAAAAAAGCTAAGATAAAATTAGTTAAAACACAAATAGAAAATATATAGAAATAAAAAGTGATTCTCAAATACAAAACATAGAAGAATAATTAAGAGATAAGAACATCAATGCAGAAATAAGAAAAGAAAAAAGCAGTAGAAAATGTAGAGAAAGAAACTAGGATAGAATTAGTCAAGACTCAAATAGAAGATATATGAGAATAAAAAATAACTTTCAACTACAAAATATAGAAGCATAGTTAAAAGACAGAAATATTAGCATAGAAGAAAAAGAAGAAAATTTGAAAGAAATAAAGATGAAATTAGATACACAAACCCAACCAAAAATTAGACAAATAGAAAACATTTTAGATCAAATTTTGAAT
This sequence comes from Cetraspora pellucida, assembly GCA_910591915.1. Lineage (NCBI taxonomy): Eukaryota > Fungi > Glomeromycota > Glomeromycetes > Diversisporales > Gigasporaceae > Cetraspora > Cetraspora pellucida. The sequence goes on from CAJVQA010000523.1 coordinate 23,164, forward strand.
AGACTAAATAGACTAAAAAATATACATCTGAATACAAAAAAAGGCCTAGCCAACTGCTTCTAAGGGCACCTTAGTTAAACTTAAGAATATAAACAAAGTGATTAAAGACTTTTTGCAAAAAAAAAATAATATTTGAAAAAAAATATATATATTTTCTGATCTTAAAAGTAAGAAAAGCAGAAAGAAGAAAGAAAAGTTTAAAAACACAAAAACTGTACAAAAATAACTAAAAGAGAAGTAGAAAGAAAAAAGAAAAAATATTAAAATTGCATATTACAATATTAACTGACTAAAGACTAAAGGTTGAAAACTTAGAAATCTGCTTGGCTAGGCAGAAGTAAAAGAAATTGTGATATTAGAAATTACAGAAACAAATTTTACAGAAAGAAAAAAGAAATTTCTAATATATGCTATAAGTAATAAATATATAGAATATTGAGTAAATGCAGCAGAAGATAAGAAAAAAGGATTAGACATTGGAATTTTAGTAAATAAATAATAGAAAAAACATATAGGTGCAGTTAAGAAAATAAGTAAATATATAATAGAAATTATACTATACTTTAAGCAACTGAAGTTAATAGTAATTCTAGTCTATATACCATCAAATAAAAAAATAGTAAGAAAAAGCATTTAGTAAAAAATAACAAAAACAGTCTCAAAAAAGAAAAAGACAAATGCAAACAGTTATAATAGATAACTTTAATTATATAGCAGACAATATATTAGACTGACAACATTTACAAACAACAAACTATAAAAGACTACCAATCTTTAACTAAATAAAAAAACAAGATTTTAGTAATATATACAGAGATATGCATCTAACAAGACAATATACATAGTCAAATAAAGAAGCAGTAACAAGAATTAACTATATATATATTATATGAACTAGTAACAGGGTTGCAAAAAACAAAAATTGAAAAAGTAAAAGAAATTACAAAAAGTGATTATAAAATAGTAATAGCAAAAATGTAAATTAAATATATAATGGCAAAAAGAAGCAAAGTAGAGATTAAGAGAAAAGGTCAGTCAAAACATTATATTTGTGTAATCAAACAAACAAAAAACTGTAAAAATTATATACAAAAGTTATAAAATTGATTAAAAACTAAAAAAACTCTAAAAGACATTCAGAAGAAAAAACAAGATAAAAGTAAAAGAATAAATAAAATAAATAACATTTGAGATGTAATAGAACAAACAATTATTACAGTAGCAAGCAAGCATATACTCAAGAAAAAAGTATACAACACAATAACAAATAGAAGAAGAAGCCAAAAAGCATAGTAACTAGAGAAAACTGTTATTAAAATTTAAAAACTAATCAAATATGCAAAGACAAAAAAGAACTAAAAAGTGATAAAAGAAGAAGAAAACTGAATAAATAAATAATTAAAAGAACTAAGCAAGGAAATAAATGCAAAATTACAAAGACAATAGTCAAATATATAGATAGAAGATATAAAGAATTAAAAAAAACTGTTATAAGAAAAAAAAATAAATAAAAACAAGTATAAAGAAGACAAATAAAAGAAAATATAAATAAAAGATACAAAATAATTAAAACAGACCAAGAAAAAATAATAGTAAGTCTATTAAATAGGTCTTACAAAAAAATAATATTTAACAGATTTATCAAATAAGTCAAAGAAGAGACAAGTTTGTTAACAAAACCAGAAATAATTAGAAAAAAAGTAGCAAAACATTACAAGAAGCAGTTTAAAAAAAGAAATACTAAATTAAAAGAAATGTCAAAAAAGTGAAAAGAAATATACAAACTACAAAAAAACATCAAAGAAGAATAATACATAGAAGTTAAACAAAAAATTAAAAAAAAAAAATAAGAAGAAGTACTAAAAAGCTAAAAACAGAAACAGTTCTAAGTATATTAGATATAAGTTATATTTTAATAAAGTGAGCAAAAAGAAAAATATAAGAAGTATTTAGAAGTTTTGCAGATTTGTGTTTAGAAATAAGAAAGATACTAACCAAATGGAAAATAGTACAAGTTTATCTAATACCAAAAGATGTTAAATAAAAATATAGTTTAAATAATATTCTTTTTTTTTAAATATTAAGATGAGTACTTGTAATCTAGGATTTTATTGATACTATATTTGGCTAATAGTTGTATTACAACCACAAAAGTCAATTATAAAAAAGTATACAACTAACTACTTGTACAACTTTAGTTATTATTTAATTTAAATAGTCCATCTAAAGGTTCTATACTAGCTATCATATCTGAAATTTGCTTGTAAGTTCCTTATTTAATCACTCTAGTTTCTGTATTCATCTATTTACTTCTGTCTACCAATGATCCTAACTGATGCTAATAAAAATATATCATGCCCACTAAGTCTTTAAAATAGTTTTTTAAAATCTTTGATCTTGTACTAAATCTTTCAGAATCTTCTGTATTTCATTTTTATAGCTGACTTAGTATTACTATTGTTAGATCCAGAACATGTAATCTATAGATGGCCAATTTCATCATGAGATCTTTGCTGTATAACCTCAAGTCACACCTTCCTGACTATAAAGATCTCTTACTATATTAGAACTAATAGTGTTTATAATGCCAATAATGATTATCAGTACCCTAAAAATAAATAGAGAATTAGTTATAAATAATATGTAGTTTTATGCAAGTAATAAAGTGGATTCTCCTACTTGAAATAAATTGAATAAAGAGTTTGTCTATGAGTAACTATAAAGAACTATTGTTAAAGACTAAACCTAACCCATAATAGTAGTAAATCTTAATCTGATTGCTAGTAATTCCTGACATAGTATGGAATATTGCAGTTATTAGAAAAGTTAGAATGATAGTCTCAACATAGTATAGACTATCTAGGATAAGCCAGACCTGAATCAAAATCACTTACCAAATTTACATATCTCTTTTGACTGAAAGCTGTCCAAACATTACACAAAGCTGACTTTTGATTAGTGACAAACTTACCAAATTAGAACCTCTTAATATAGTTGAAACTAATACTAGCAGTCAGAGCATATTATTAAACTGCTATGCTTTTGTAAAGTTCACTCTAATCCTGGCACTAACTTTATGATATATCTCTATTACTTTGATATTCAATTCAAGTTTTACTAAGCTGTTATTTCAGATAGCCTAAAAAGATAAATTATATTTATATCTTTGGTTTATATATTTTCTAACATATATTCTTTTTCTCTGAAATTCAGAAATTCTAGTAGTCTAATTAGTTCATCTGGTTCTTTCTTAAAATCAGCACATTTGCCTAGTTTTGCAAGTTCTAGTTCTGTTTATAGGTTTAGTTTTTATAATAGCACTATCAAAAGTTTAGATTACTTCTCTACTCAGATCTTCTAAGTAGGCTTTTATCTTTCTATCTGGTTCCTGTGATTTATATAATTTAAGAACTTATCTTGGGTACATACTACCTAGTACTAGTTTGTGTTCCTTTATACAATATTGAACAAATGCCTAGATCTTTTAGTTATACTAGTATAACATAAGTTATAGGTATCTAATCTCAACTAATCATAAAAGACAGTTAAACATAACACAAAAAAAATTGCAAATTATCATTATTACTAGGATTTGAACTCTAGATTTGCTAATCAGGGTTGATAACCTATCTGCTTTACTAGGTCATCACATCTTGTTTAAATAATATTCAACTAATAGCACTAATAGAACTATTTAGAAAGGTTGTAATAAAAATGATTACAAAAAGATTTGTCAAAGTATTTATAGAAAAAAAATATTTAAAGAACCAAATTATGTAGGTCTTTCAGATAACTTAACAGAACAACTAGTACATATCCTAAATATGATAATAAAAGAAGTAAGAGAAAAAAACAAAAAAATATAAATACTTTTGTAAGATATAAAAAAGACATTTAACTTAGTTTTACTTAAAAGTCTTGAATTAGTATTACAAAAGATCAAAATACCTAAAGAAATAATGAAATATATTTTAAATCTTTTTTATAAAAGACAATTAAGAATTATTATAGCTTATAGTCTAATAAAAAAAATAATAGTAGAAGATAGTATAGATCAAGATAAAGTAATATTATCACTAATATGATAGCTCTTTTATGATTTATTATTAGAAAGAATACAAAAAAATAAAAGTTTAGGCTATATAGTAAAGTAAAAAATAGAAAAGATATATAATACAACAATATTACAAAATACTATCAAACAATAATTGCATATGCAAATAATACAACATGGATTGCAAATAGTGAGTAGCAGCTAATAAAGATCTTAAAATAATAGAAGAGTTCTTTATGATAAATAATATAGAGATAAATAAACAAAGTCAAAGCTGCTAATAATGAATACAAAATTAAAAAAGAAAAAAAAAAGATAATATTTAAAAAAAACAAAATAATAGAAGAACTAAGAAATAAAATAATTTAATTACTAAAAATATGACTAAACAATAGAATGCATGAAGTACTAGTAAAGAAAAAAGTGAAAGAAATAATAAGCCAAACAATAAAAGACCTCAGATATAAAAAGATAACAATAAATTAAATCATATATATAAACAATATAATAATACTAAAATTAAGTTATATATTACAATTAATGAAGATGTTAAAAAAAAGCTTAAATGAAATAGATTAACCAATAATAAGCCTGACAAAACAGAAAAATAAACTACAAAAAACATTAAAAAACTATATAATAGAGTACAAAAACTTTAGAAGTTGTAGAATATTATAATAAGAGATAGTAATGAAACAAATAAATAGACTATTAGTAAGATTAAACAAACAAGACAGTTTTGAATAGCTAACAAAACTAAGAATAATATAAGATTACCAAAAAGCAGACCTAACAGAAGATATATAGAAAGTGAAAGAGATACCAAAGAATATAGATAGTTAGAAAAATATCTTAATCTGTTTAACAATATTAAAAGCAAAAAAATTAAAAATAAATATAAAAACAGAAGACAATTTATAAACAATGTTTAGGTATAACATCAAAATAAATAAGCTTATAGATATTTGTTTATAAAAAAGAAGTAAAATTAGAATAAATAAAAAAGATTTAGTTAAGTCCTTGTGTCCAGTACTACACAATGGCAATCTGTTGATTAGTTGGAATTAGTACCTGTAACATAGTCGCACCAGATAACTGGCAGGTCATGGGGCATCTGTGCAATGTTAGAGTTACACTGAGGAAAGAAAACTGGCATCAGACAGTGCAAACACAAGATAAGTCCTTGTGGCTGTATAAATCTGTGAACTATGAAAACCAGAGCCCACTTGGGAAGACCCGAGTAAAGAGATAGTACAGATTTTCAACAGTACTACTGTAAAGGCTAAACCTAGAAAACAGATACCATTATAGAAGAAATTAGGTAGCCAAGAACCTCAAATAAGGGGTACCACCAACTAGGCTGCCAGAAGTCTCGAACTGGAGGAAAAGAACCTTAGAGAGCAGACCCTGAGATACCAAGAACAGGTCACAGTCCTATCAGGCTATTTGGATTGGGAGTCTGGTTCAAAAGCAGGATATACTATAAGTATTAAGAATATGCTATAAAGTTAGTACTAGGGCTTGGGTGAACTTTACAAAGGTAAACCCTGTTAGCAAAGATTAAATATGGGTAGTTAGTTAGCAAGGGGCCCTTCTAGAGCCCTATAGTTAGGTAACATACTCTAAAATATGTAACAGCTTAACAGACATACAGACAGGAAGGTTAAGGTTAGGTTAGATAGCATCTAATTAGGTATACAGGAGCTTAGTGCGCTATCTGCTAGTGTAGTATAGGGGTAACCTTGTACAAGTTATGTAATCATAATTGAATTCACAATAAAGACAGTAGTTATCAATAACTAATGCCTTAGTGAAAGCAAAAAAAAAAGATTTAGTATATCTAAACCAATTACTTAATACAAAAAAAAAATTTAATTATATAACAATAATTAAAAAATTATTAAAGCCTATTAAATAAGAGAAAAAAAGCAAAGTAATTCAAAATAATAGAACTAAAAATACTCAGTAAACCAGAAAACAAAGAAGTTAAAAGATACTTTAGGACAAACAAACAAAATATATAGACAATACAAATTAAATAAAAGAGTATATTAGAAAATAAGAAAAGAAAAGAATAAATAATATATAGTGTACAAAACTATTTTTAGATATGTTCTTTTGTTCTTGATAATTATTGATTTAATAGCAATTAGATTTTTATTTATATTATTTTGCATTGTCTCTACTATGTCTGTGGTAGAAATATTTTCTAAACTATGAATTTCAAAAATTAAAATATTCTTATTTTTAGTATTTAGTCTTTTTTTAAAAGAATAAATTAAATAAGTTGTTTTTTCTCTTTTAAGTTTTATGAAAAAATTTGATCATTGTCTAGATTTTGTAAACAGATCATTTAAATTTGATTGATCACTAGTATGTTCTGTTTCATGATCAGTAACATGTTTTATTATATGATTTATATTAATCATATGTTTTGTTTGTTTTGATTAATTTTCTGATATGTGACTAACTGTAACCACATATTCTGTTTATTTTGCCATATTCTGACATGTCTTGTTGAATAAATAAATAAAGTAATTTCTTTTTACATTATTTTGCTTTTTTTTTAGTATCATTATTTGAATTTATGTCTTTAACTATTTGTTTATTGTTAAAATTTCTGTACTCTGCTTTGTTGTTACAACTCTCAGTGTTATTGTAAATAATCTTTAAAACTTTTATGTTTTCTTTGTTGTTTGCTTTTATATTGCCAGATATAACAGATTCTATATTCAAAATTCTTGCTTTTTTGACTTTTCTGTTTGATTACTTATTGAAATACTTGACATGGTTAAGCAAGCTTGCTTTCATTTTCTGGATACAAGGGTTTTAATCCTTGTTACTTTTTTTGTAAATAAGTTATATGAGTTTTTGATTATTTTGTATATCGATCATTCTTCACTTATAAAAAAATGAAGAACAGGATAAATTAAATATAAACTATAAAAACTTAAATTTTATTTTTTGAACTAATATTTGAATCTATAAACAAAAAAAACTGTAAATTTAAAAAAACAAAAAAAAAACTTGAAACCTAATCCTCAGAGTAGCGCCTGGGTCTAAGACCTAGAAAACTATTTATTAAACCTATTTAAACTATAATATTTTAAGTTTTATCTTTTAAATAATGTTTGGATCTAGAAACTATAAAAAAATTTGAAACCTAGCCTCCAGAACAGTGCCCGGATCTAAGACCTGGTTAATTTAAGAAGTGTAATATTTTGTCAATACATATAAAATAAGTAACCAATTTTCATAATGCTTTACACAAGCAAAAAATAAAAATTAACCCGTCTCGAAGAAGTGCTAACAGTTACTATACAAAATAATCCAATTATCCAACACCTTGAAGTAACTCACTTACAAGGTAAGATTTCTACGTACACTGTAACCATAGAACTATATGTAATTTTAAATCGTTAAATATATCCGGGTTATTTAAAGAAAACTAACTACGAACTTTTTTTAAATAGGTAAAGTAGGTAAAGTGATTTCTAAACTAAGTTAAAAAGTTTTGAAACATAAAGAATATTAATATATAAGAATAGAAATAGTAATAGGTATACAGTATTTAAAAGCTTTATATATGTATATATAGAGAGATTACCTGTTATTATAAGGCTTCAACGAGTCTTATCATGACAGGCTTTGGGTATAACAAATTTATAGATCTTTGAATATAATATTAATTCGATATAAAAGTGTGATAAGCACTTAAAAGTATATATATATGTGAACTTTTTGTTCTTTCATATTCCTTCGTTAAAGTGTTCGTTAAAATGGGAAGAAACACACCAAATCTTTTTTTTAATGAAATTTTTTAAATTTTTTAGACAAAAACAAAAAGAACTATGTTCTATTGACACTTCAATATAGGTTCACACTTTGAACGAACGACATTTCTGAAGAAAGATCTAGAATCACATTACGAATTACATTACATGTGTGTTCCTGCTCCGGACAAAAAAAAAATTTGCACTCTCAATTATCGGACGTTCCTTTAAATGACTTCGTATTTTATTACGTAATTCATTTGATTTCCAATTCACTGAATGAGGGTGTCAATAAGAACTGGCTAATTTAAAGTTAGCGTTGGTAGAAATTAGATGTTTTGTTTCAGATCTTAATTATAGACTAGGGATGCTGGGATGTATTACATAAATTATTTTGTTACATTTCATGTAAATTACATTGTAATAATGCATTGTCTCATGATAATTTTACCGACATTACAAAAGTTTATAGATATCCATAGGGATGTTAAATTGCAAATCTTGTCCGATCCGATCCTAGGATCTAAAAAGACAATCCTAGACTCGATCCTTTAAATTACATGAAAATGAATTTACTTATTTGTGCCGGTAATACAATCCAAAAAAGGAAATTTGATTTTATAAATAAAGTGCATAAAACACGAATTTAGGGTTGGAACGTTAACATTAGAGGCTATAGCGATAAATTATCATTCATTATATGTAAAATTTCGTTTCTGACATTTTTAATTAGTACACCAAGGCTGGTTTAAACACTAGTTTTTGAGTTTTTTTTTTGCTTTTTCTTCTTTTACACGTGTTCGGAATTCATGTTGGGCTGATCCGGAACGATCAAATTTGAATTCACTGATTGGCTATTTTCTTTTTAGGAGTTTGTATTACTGGCACAAATAAGTAAAGCCACATGAAAATACAATACATTTTATAGAACTTAGATCCTGTATCAGATCCTAAATTGAATCGACTGAATAAGTTCATCCAATCAAGTTAATTTTGTATTGTTATAATAATTCAAATTCAGGATCCAAGTTCTATAAAATATATTGTGTTGTCATGTGTTTTAGGGACCGATCCTGCAAGTCCTTGTTAAGGATCCCCTTGTTAAAGATTCAGTCCTGAAAGACCGATTAATATCCTTATTTTGTTCAGAATTGTAATTCTTATTTATTTTTTTAATGCCAGGTTATAAAAATCATTTACATAATAAAAATTACATGTAATTTTGATTTCATATTACATCATATTAAAAAAAAAAATAAATAAATAAAAAAAAGTGAATACGAAGAAATCTGGGTTCCGAATTTTTTTTTACAAAAAAAAAAAGCATCTGCCAAACGAATGTTTTACTGAAATATTTAATATTCTCCAAGATGATCCTTGTTCTTTATTTTCGTGTCTCCTAGTAAACCGAAGCTGGTGTAGGATTGTCGTACCAATATTTTGGGCCGAAGTAAACAGTTATTTGAATGATAAAAGACTTATAAAAATATGTCTTAACATTAAATGCTGAAGAAAAGGCATTATTAGTGCCCTTCAAGATTGACCTTCCATCCCATCCAAGACCACTATTTGAGTACACAAGCTATGCTAGGTCCATTGGTGACGGTTTAAACGTCGGAATCAGAAGCTGGCTCAAGAATTCTGCAATGATGATGAAAGTATAAACAACGCTATTAAATGTTCTTTAATAGCAATGTTTATACGAACCAGCAAGAGTCTCTGTTCGATTAAAATAGACGAGATAGTTTACGATCACGTCAGGACTAACCTTTTAAAAACAATAATATTACAGCCCTACGACTTACAAAGTGCACTACAAATCTTGCTAATTTGGTGCAATGGCTGCTCATAAGAAAACTACACTAGCTTCCTAATAATAATCTTGGCGAGCATGTTTTGCTGCTGTACTTGGCAAGAACAATACAATAATTTCATTAAACCTCGAAGACAATAAAATCAGAATTGTTGGTGCGAAAGAAATCGGAAATGCATTTTGCAAGTTCTCTCATCTCACTCTTTCTAAAAGGCAATCGATTTGCAATAATGGAGGTTGTGCATTAGCAGAAGTCCTCACAACAAACGTTTCTTTAATTACACTAGGTCTTAGCCGTAATAAGATTTCCTGTAAAGGAGCAGAATCAATAGCTAATGCACTTGACAAGGATACTTCGCTGACCTCTTTGGATCTTGGCTATAATTTTATTTCCTTCGAGGTGCAAAAGCAATTGCAAAGACATTTC